>SJYQ01018426.1:0-35220 GCA_006410935.1 Redunca redunca
CCAGCCTTGCACCCATGAGCTGGTCTCAACAAAGCCGTCGGAGGGTGGGGGTGAGGGGTGGTCCTGACACACACAGACAAGGGGGCCAGAGTTTGCTGGAAGGGAGAGGGCTCTGGGGTTCCGGGTGAAGTTTCAGAGCTTAGCAAAGCGGAACACAGGAGGACTTCCCTGGTGGTGCAGTGGAGAAGAGTCTGCCTGCCACTGCAGGGGACACAGGTTCCATCCCTGGTCCGGGAGGATTCCACACGCCGAGGAGCGGCTGAGCCACGGTTGCTGAGCCCGAGCCCTAGAGTCTGTAAGCTACAGCTGCTAAAGCCTGCGCGCCCTGGAGCCTGCGCTCCGCATCAGGAGAGACCGCTGCAACGAGAAGCTCGCACCCGCAACTGGAGAGGCACCTGCACAAAGCCACTGCGCAAAGCGGAGACCCGGCACAGCCGGAAAAAGAGGCGGAACACGCAGGACTGTATTGTTAGCGCTACACTGTTTCAGCACCTGCCTCCCTCCTCCGGCTAGATTGCTGTTTTTCCTTTTTTAAAAAAAATTATTATTTTTTTTACAGTAGGTTCTTGATGGTTGTCTGTTTTAAATACAGCAGTGTGTACATGCCAACCCCAAATTCCCAACCTATCCCTTGACCCCCGACCCTCCCCCGAACCATAAATTCTTCCTCTATGTCTCTGAGTCTGTTTTGTAGGTAAGTTCATTTCCGTCATTTTCTTTTTAAAGGTTCTGCTTGTAAGGGGTGTCATGCATTTGCCTTCTCTGTCTGACTTACTTCACTTAGTATGCTAATCTCTAGGTTCATCCGTGTGGTTGCAAACGGCATCACTTCACTCTTTCTAATGGCTAATATGCCATGGTTTATACAGTAAGTTCCCTACAAACGAACGTGTTTGGTTCCAAGATTGAGTTCCTAAGTCCAATTTATTCACGCGTCCAACAAAGCCTCAGTGCCAACTAATGCAGTCGGCCACATAGCACTGTGCTGTAATAGGGTTATGATGCGGACCATTTTCTAAAAAGTCTTTCTTGAATTCGTTACAGTTTTGTTTCTGTTTTAGGTTTTGGTTTGTCAGCCTCCAGGCCTGTGGGATCTTAGCTTCCCGACCAGGGACTGACCCCGCACCCACCCCCAGTATTGGAAGGCAAAATCTTAACCACTGGGCCACTAGGGAAGTCCTGTACGGAATAGGTTTCCGATACTTTTCACACAAATAACACATAAAATACAAACACAAAAAATAAAGAAAGCAATTTTGATCTAATAGTGCAGAGCCTTGGAAAGTACAGTGCAAACCAGCCACATCACTGCTGTTTTCACGCTTGATTCCAGACACCCTGGGCTTGAAATAAAGCCGCAGTGTGCAGTGCGCAAAAGCACAGCCACGTGTAGAGGCGCACATGCCAGACAGAGTACACCAGACAAGTGACTGGCCGTGCAAACACGCATTAGCATCTTTGAAAGTTCGCAACTTGAAGATTCATATGTAGGGGACTTACTGCATCTACCAAGCATTTAGCTTTTTTTTTTTTTTACTAACTATGTGCTACCCTGGTAGCTCAGTTCAGTTCAGGCTCTCAGTTTTGTCCAACTCTTTGCGACCCCATGGACTGCAGGATGCCAGGCTTCCCTGTCCATCACCAACTCCCTGAGCTTACTCAAACTCATGTCCATTGAGTCGATGATGCCATCCAACCATCTCATCCTCTGTTGACCCCTTCTCTTCCTGCCTTCAGTCTTTCCCAGCATCAAGGTCTTTTCTAGTGAGTCAGTTTTCCCCATCATAGCACAACCTGGTTAAAAAAAAAAATCCGCCTGCAATGCAGGAGACACGGGTTTGACTCCTGGGTCAGGAAGATCCCCTGGAGAAGGGATAGGCTACCCACTCAAGTATTCTTGGGCTTCCCTGGTGGCTCAGATGGTAAAGAATCTGCCTGCAATGTGGGAGACCTGGGTTCGATCCCTGGATTGGAAAAAATCCTCTGGAGGAGGGCATGGCAATCCACTCCACTATTCTTGTGTGGAGAATCCCCATGAACAGAGGAGCCTGGCAGGCCACAGTCCACGGGGGTCGCAGAGTTGGACACGACTGAGCAAGTAAGCACAGCTCAGCATTAACTGTAGGCCGTACCCGGGTGGTGGACTGTGAACTCAACATGGTGAGCTGTGACCAGTGACTTTAACAAACAGTGACATGAAAGAGAAGGGGCAGGACGGAGTGATCAGACGGTGACACCCGCGGTCAGAGGAGGCACTGTCTGGTGAAACTTTGCTCAGGGCTTTGTGTGTGCACGCTTGTGATGTAAATGCATTTCTTTCAGTGAGTCTCGGTTCACGGTGTTTATAAGCTTCACGGGGGTGGGTCTGCCCCCGTCTGGCCCGAGTCCACTTCTGGGGCTTCTGATCATCTGCACGACCGGGGCTCGTCCCTCTGCAGCCGGGCAGAGCTCTCTGACGGTTCTGCGCTGGGAGCTTTTCTGAGGTCACCTTGCTGTGGATTTTCTTCTCTGTGACGTCTCTCTGCCCTTTCTCTGGTTTTCCTCTCGTGCATAGGGCAAATCTGGATGTATTTTCTTTTTACATTTTCCGTTTTCTCTCTCTTGGTCTTTTGCTTTCTATGAGCCGTTCCTCAGCCTCATTTGCCCAACCCTCGTATTGATATTCAGGCTTTAAAAATTCACACGATCACCTTTTGTCACGATTTAAGAACTCCTTTTCCCCCGTCTCTCTCCCCCTTCCGCTCTCGGGGTGCAGTGCCCTGCTCCCTGCGCCCCTCTTCCTGCAGTGGTATTACTCCATATTTCCGTCGTCTGCCTTTGCTGGAGGGCTATCCTCAGACACCTGGTCCTTGTCCGCTTGGATCCGGTGAGGCCTGGACGCTCAGATGCCCACGGGCTCCTTGACCCAGGGCTCTGCCGGGGAGCCAGCTGCCGGGCCCTGGAGCCGGGGGTCGGAGGTCAGTGTCTGTCTCTCCTCTTGGACTTGTCGGACCCCCAGCAGCGCCGGGGCGGGTGGGCTTGCGGCATCTGCTGCTCGTCTGTCCTCCTCACACCGTTTCCTCTGCGTGGCATCCCTGCCCTGACTGTGCCCCTGGCCCCGGAGCAGAGAGGCCCGTCTTACTCACTGCAGAGACGCGGCCTGCGCCGACTCTTCTCCTGGGTCGGGGGAGGGGGCTTTGCTGAGTAGCACGTCGGATCTGATAATCAGACTAGCACAGTCCGATTAACTTACTTATTTTGGCTGAGCTGGGTGTCGCCGCTTTGACGGGCCTCCTCTAGTTGAGGAGGGTGGGGCTGCTCTTTGTCGTAGCCGGGAGCTTCACACGCTGTGGCTTCTCTCGTCGCAGAGCACCGGCTCTAGGCACGCAGGCTCAGCAGTTATGGTCCATGGGCTTCGCTGTGGGATCTTCCAGGATCAGAGATCAAACCTGCGTCTCCGGCACTGGCAGGCGGACTCTTATCCCCTGCACCCCGAGGGAAGTCCCAGGTCCCTTTTCTTAAAAAAAAATTGTGGTAAATATACATAGCGTAGAATGTACCATCTTAACCATTTTGAAGGGTACAACTCAGTGGCATTGAGTAATTTCACAATATTGTACAGCCACCACCACCGTCCACTTTCTCATCTCCCCGAAAGGAAATCGTGCCCCCTAAACCATATTCCCTATCCCAGCCCCTGGTCACCTCTACTTTCTTTTTTAAAATTATTTTTTAAATTTTATTCTTAAATTTAAAAAATTAAAAAAAAAATTTTTGATCACATCCCATGGCATGCAGGACCTTAGTTCCTTGACCCGGGTTCCGTGGATTAAACCCACACCCCCTGCACTGGGAGGCAGAGTCCTAACCACTGGACCACCGGGGATTCCTGCCTCTGTTCTTCCTTCCGTCTCTGAAGTGATTGCTTCTCTGAAAGGCTTTCCTACCTCCTTGTTAGTTTATTGCCCAGGCACCCCACTTCCTGAGCTTCTGGTGACTCTGTGGAATCAGTCGATTTGACTCAGGAGTGGCCTTCGGTTGATGTATGCGTTTAATCTGCCATCTGATCCCTGGGTCGGGAAGATCCCCTGGAGGAAGTTACGGCAACCCACTCCAGCATTCTTGCCTGGAGAATCCCATGAACAGAGGACCCTGGTGGGCTACAGTCCAAGGGGTCACAAAGTCAGACACAACTGAGTGACTAACTTTCACTTGCCATCTTTACCCCAAAGTTCCTCTATAATATTTAGGAATTCATCTTTTTTTGCAGATACTTTGTAAAAATCATATGGTAGAATCATCTTATAATCACATTGTGTAATCATTTAATGTTAGTGTTTAAGGATAAAAATGGGATGCAGAAGTAACGATTCAGTAGCCTCCGGTTTATGTAAGAGCCTCCCACGTGGCACAGTAGTAAAGAATCCATCCGCCTGCCAATGCAGGAGATGTGAGTTCCATCCCTGGGTTGAGAAGACTCCCTGGAGGAGGAAATGGCAACCTACTCCAGTATTCTGGCCTGGAGAACTCCATGGATGGAAGACCCTGGCCAGCCACACAGTCCATGAGGTCACAAAGAGCCGGACACAGCTGAGTGGCTGAGCACACATGCAATTTATGTAAAGGACACCCACGTGCATAAAGAAGATGGAAAGTCGTAAGGCCAAATTGTAAACGTCTCTGACCTTTGGGATTTGGTCTAGCGCTTGTCATTCTATTCAGTTCTTGCACTTTTTAAAAAAAAGTGCAAGAGTGTGGTCCTGTAATCAGCATGGAACAGACCCCTGCTGGGGGCTTCTCCATCTTGGGCATCCTGTGGTCCTGGTTGGCTGGGGGTGGGCCTGGGTCTCACACAGGTGGGAGGAGGGGAAGATCCACCTGATTTGTATTCTAGAAAAGTCCTTCTGGGGATGACCAAGAGGAGGAGGTGTTTTAAATGAACCAGGAAGGGG
This sequence comes from Redunca redunca, assembly GCA_006410935.1. NCBI lineage: Eukaryota > Metazoa > Chordata > Mammalia > Artiodactyla > Bovidae > Redunca > Redunca redunca. Next base: position 4,932 of record SJYQ01018426.1, read on the forward strand.
TAGGTAGTCTGGGCGTGGCCAGGCAGAGAAGGCTGAGGGGCACAGCTGCTGAATAGTCACGGGTTAAATCATCAGAATTCATCGCCTGATCCCCGTGGGGTGAGGGGCTGGGAAGATGTCAATATTTCTGGCTTGGGTGAAGGGTGACTTAATGGTTCAGGAAGTCCCGCCCAAATGTTCTTAATAATAATCATATTCATCTCATTTCTCATTCACACATGCAGCCCAGAAGGTCTGCATGCCTGGCAGGGTGAGAGGGTGAGGCATTCTGGATTTTCCAGGCCTGTCAGTCAGGGCAATTGGCAGCTGCCAGCAGGATGTTCCCCTGGACCGATGCGGGCCCTTGCAGGGCGTGGGGGTGGGAGGGGGCAGGGCAGGAAAACTGCAGCCCCCGGGGGGAGGGGAGCTTCCGGGGAGATCTCTGTCCTCCTCGGGAGAGGCGGCCAGCGCCCTGTGTCCGGCCCTCCTCAAGCCGGCTGGACAGGGTCTGAGCCCTGGCTCTCCCTGGCCCAGAGTCTGTCCCATGTAGGCATCGCTGCCTGTGTATTGGATGGAGGACTCGATGTCACGTATTTGTGTAGTTCTGACATCTGGCCCGTTCTCGACGGCACCGTCCAGCTGCTGTATTCCCCCTCCTGCAACTCTGGCCAGCTCCTTCAGGACTTCTTCTAAGGTAAAATTCACAGAACGTAAAATTAACTACTTTATTTCATTGTTGTGTTTTGGCCATGTGGCTGGTGGGATGCTAGTTTCCCGACCAGGGATCAAACCCACGCCCCCTGCACCGGAAGCGCGGAGGCTTAACCACTGGACTTCCAGGGAACTCCTAAAATTAACCGTTAAAAAGGTCATTTATCTATGGGTGTGCTGGGTCTCCACTGCTGCGCAGGCTTTCTCTCCGGTTGCGGCGCCAGGGAGTCTCGCTGCGGTGGCTTCTTTCATTGCCGAGCGTGGGCTGTAGGGTGCCCCGGCTTCCGAGGTTGTGGCTCCCAGACTCTAGGGCGCAGGCTCAATAGTGGTGGCGCACGGGCTTGGCTGCTCCACAGCGTGCAGGATCTTCCTGGGTCTGGGATGGAACCTGTGTCTCCTGCACGGGCAAGCAGACTCTTTACCACTGAGCCCCAGGGAAGCCCTAAAGCCAGCCCTCCTAAAGTGCGCCGTTCAGTGGCATTCTTAATGTTGCCCACCTGTCATCTCCTGTTATTGTCGTTCAATCGCTAAGTCATAGCGGACTCTTCGACCCCGCGGACTGCAGCACGCCAGACTTCTCTGTCCTTTACTATGTCCCCGAGTTCGCTCAAACTGATGTCCACTGAGTCAGTGACGCCATCCAACCATCTCATCCCATCTCTCACCTCTATCTGGTTCCAAAATGTTTTCATCCCTCTAGAAGGAAACCCCAGACCCACCAGCAGTCACTTCCCAGTCCCTGATTCCCAGCCTCAGGCAGCCACAAACCTCCTTCCTATCTCTTTGGATTCGCTTACTTTGGACATTTACTACAAATGGAATCATACAATATAGCCTTGAGTGTCTGGCTTTTTTCCCTGAACCTCGTCAAGATTCATCCACGTGTCCGTGTGAATTCCTTCTTACACCTGAACACTACTGTATGGTATGGCCCGACCACATCTTGTTATCCATTGGGGTGGTGGACATTTGGACTTTCCCACTTTCTGGTTGCTGTGAATAGCACTGCTGGGAACATTCGAGTATGAGTTTTTACCTGAATCTGTTTTCACTTCTCTTGGAGGGGAAGTGCTGGGTCAGATGGTCAGCCTGTGTCCCCTGGACTTCTTGAACAGCACGTGGTGGCTGAGCCCTCTGGCCTGCCCTTGAGCCAGGCTCTTTAGGACTGTGAGGGAGGCATGACCGTTCCCACCATGGCTGGACCGGCCTCCAAGCCTCTGCACCACAGAGGTGCCTCCTTCGGATGGAGGAGCCGGGTTAGTGCTAGTGAGGGTGGGGCGGGCCCCCATGACCTGGGCTGTTGAGGAGCAGCCTCAGAGAGTTGGCTGACCCCGGAGATCTGGGGAAGAGCTGGGAGGGGGGTGCCCGTGAGGGGCGGTGGCCGAGCGGGCTGCCGTGGAAGGAGGGCTCCGCTCAGGGCTCACCCTCCGGACTCCCCCTCTCACTCCCCACTGCTCCTGGAAGAAGGAGCCGGGGCTCAGCAGTGAGTGACAACCAGTGGGTTCCGACCCCCAATATAGCCCAGAGTTATGGTCTTGATCACTGGCCATGCTGCCTCCCCCAACCCCTGAAATTTCACTTCACCACGCGTCACACTGAGCCAAGAATTATACTGAGTCTTCTTGAAAAAAAAAAACAAAAATTGGAAAAACGAATGATAAAACTGCTCTCACTCTGCTTACCCAGCTGGGCCCTTTTAATAGTTTGCAGATCACCCTCCGAATGTTTGCACATTTTTACACAGTTGCCACCCGGCTGCTCACACCCTTGTGTGTTCAGCTATTTTCCACTTGATGTGTCATAAACACTGTCCCATGTTTTAAAAATATTTGTCACGATTGTCATTCAAAGCTGCTTCATCCTGTTACATCATGGAGCTCCCCCAGGATTCAGTAGACCATTTTCCCAATGTTATTTGGATCAGGGATTGCCAAACAGTTGCCCTCAGACCAAATCTGGGCCCCTGGCCCTTTCTTTGGGTACAGCCCACAAGCTAAGAATGACTTTCACATTAACAATGGTTGAAAAAACTCAGAAGGCTGTTTTGTGGCATATGCGACGGGTAGAAAATGCAAGCGTCAGTGTCTATTAATGAAGCTTACTTTATTGTTATGTATTTGTGCCTGGCTGCCCTGGGCCTTGGTCGCTGCGCAGGGCCTTTTCTGCAGGTGGGGCGAGCGGGGGCTTCTCACCGCAGTGGCTTCTCTCGTGGAGCAGCAGGCTCTGGACCACGTGAGCTTCGGTCGTTGTGGTGCAGCGGGCTTAGCTACCCCTTGGCATGTGGGAGCTTCCCAGACCGGGGATCGAACCTGTGTTCTTCGCATTGGCAGGTGGATTCTTAACCACTGGACCACCAGGGAAGTCTGAGCTATTTTGCTGTAATGATTCCCTTCCACTTTCAGTTTTAACATATGTAAATCTGTTACCCAGTTTAAAATACTGAAGATCTGGTTCTGATACAACTAAGAGAGAAACACGGAAAATAGGGCCCTAAGTCCGTGCGAAAGTGTTATTGGCTGAAAAGGTTAGGAAGTGAAGCATCTGCCGTGATTCAGCTAATCAGTCTCACTTGGTTCAATGAACGCTTTGTCTGCCAGAAGCACTCTCTAGCATCGTACTTTAGTGGTCTTTCAGGCAGCAACGGGCTAAAGTATTCCTACAAGGAGTTGCTTTTTCCTAATAAAAAAAAAAAATAGCTCCAAGTCCACTGAGAGATATTAGTCTGAACTTGTTCTGTTTTAAAATGCTAAGTTTGTGGTCATTTGTTACATAAGCTACCGGAAATAAGCAGGCCTAGGAAAGACTCCTCCAGCCTCTGCCCAGGGAGATGGGGAGGGGGGTGTCCCTGACCAGTGTGTATGTGTGTGTGAGTGAGAGAGAGAGTGTGTGCACGCGCTTAGTGGTGTCCAACTATTTGCAGCCCTGTGGACTGCAGCCCGCCAAGCTCGTCTATCCATGGGATTTTCCAGGCAAGAACACTTGAGTGGGGTGCCATGCCCTCCTCCAGGGGATCTTCCCGATCTGGGGATCAAACCTGCATGTCTTGCATCTCTGCATCAGCAGGCGGGTTCTTTACCGCTGGCACAATCTGGGAAACCCAGCGCGTGCAGCCTCACCTTTTCTCCAGTTTCCAGAACGAGCTTCCCCTCTGCTCTGTCTTGTCTGGAGTCGCTGCATGCAGCCCCGAGGATGATTTGTTTTAGGATGGAGGACCCTACACATTCACCCAGACGTCTGTGTACTGTTCACCTGCAACTTCATGCCAGGCTCCAGATTTGCTGAGCAGTATGGTAGCTCAGACAGTAAAGAACCCACGTGCCAATGCAGGAGACCCAGGTTTGATCCCTGGGTTGGGAAGATCCCCTGGAGAAGGCCATAGCAACCCACTCCAGTATTCCTGCCTGGAGAATCCCATGGACAGAGGAGCCTGGCGGGCTGCCGTCCCTGGGGTCACAGAGAGTCTGGCACGACTGAGTGACTGAACTGCAACAACCGGTTGCCACATTTTGTTTCTGGGCCGAACAGCTCTGTGTTTAGTTTCCCTCTTCTGAGTCCTCCTGGCTCTCGCCCAGTCAGACCGCAGGGAGCCAGGTCTGAAAGGGCAAATGTTGCCTTGGCAAAGGGAGCTGAGAGGCACCTCTGGGGGCACGGGGGTTGGGCAGCAGAGTGGACGGGAGCGGACTGGAATGGAGCCGTCTGACCAGGCCGGAGGGGGTCATCTTGACGGCCCCCTGTCATCCTGGCCTCCCCGGCCACCCTGGCTCTCCTGGTCATCCCCACCTGGGTCCCCTCATCCAGCCCCCACTGGGCAGCCTCGCTGCCCTGTTTACTACCCTGGCCTGAGTGTGCCCTGGGCTCTGTGAGTACGAAGCGGAGTTCCCGAATCAAGGATGGGCACAGCCTTGCCCCAGGAAATGAGGCCTAGGTAATGTATGAGCCACATCAGTCCTGGCCTTACCTGGGATGAAAGCTCCTCCTCTGAGATCCTGCGAGTCCCTGCGCAGGCTGACATCTTTTACCTGACCCTTGGTGGACCCAGGGACAGGATGGAGGGGGCCTGGGGTGGCTCAGGCAGGGCTGGGCTATGCCCACCCAGCTCTAACGCAGCTCGGGTCCCCTCCGCAGAAGGCCCCAGGACGACACTTCTCAGCGCTTGCTGACAGATGGAGGCCAGACCAGCACAGAGCAGCCTGATGTGGGGTGTGGGGTGTGGGGGAGGTGGCTGTCTCCACTTTATAGATGAGAAGACAGCTCCGCAAGGACAGAACGCCCCCAGGGAGGCTCAAAGCCAGAGCCAGTCCTCGCACCCCACCACCCACCCCCCGCCCCCGATCGCTGTGGTCCCTCAGTGAGGGCGGGGCCTTCCAGCCTTCTCATCCCACTTTGCTGTTACCCAGGACTGACTCCTGCATGGGAGGCGGGACTCAGGAAGCACAAGCCCACTCACTGCAGTGGTGGGTTTAATTCTCAAAGTTACAACTCCATCCAATTCTGACTTGTTTACAAGTAATACATCTTAACAGATAAGGATATAGAAGATGCACCATGCAAACAGCAAGACAAGAAAGCTGATGGAGCTGTGATAATTCAGACAAATAGACTGTAAGGAAGTAACACCAATCGGATGCAGCAGGGCAGCTTCCTATTTTACCTCCAAAGCGCCCATTCCCCAGGCTAGAACACCCCTAAACTCGTACGCTCCAAATAACACAGCCTCAAAACAGATAAAGCAAAGAAGCAGCTCATGCACAAGCTTGCTTGTTCATTCTGGAAGTCAGATTTTGGTGATGGACAGCAGTCTTTCAGCAAAGGTTGTAAAGAATCAGGCCTTCCTCTTTGGGAGTCTACCCTACAGAGGGGAGAAAAAAAAATATCACAGATGCATGAAACAGCTGAAGACCAGTGGTCGGCACTGGGTGGGGATGGTGTGGGTTACGTACTGTGCACATCAACAGGGAGACACACACATCACTCCCTTTCATTCACTTGTGCCTACATGAACGCCAGCGCTCCCATCTGGGCGTGGGGGAGGGCCCTCGTGGAGTGTGTCACTTTTGGAGGGCCCTCTTGGAGATGCGGATAAGGCGGTGGCAACCCACTGAAGCACTCTTGCCTGGAAAATCCCATGGACGGAGGAGCCTGGCAGGCTGCAGTCCATGGGGTCATGAAGAGTCGGACACGACTAAAGTGACTTAGCAGCAGCAGCAGCAGCAGCTCTTCGAGATGGGTATGGACTGGAGCCGCCTGGGTTACCACCCCACCCCACGATTGTGGGTGCTGTTCCTGGGGCCCCCAGGCCTGCCTGCCCAGCGGGACATTCCACAGACTTGTCCTGGGCCCCTCTCTGTGCCGGGAATTGTCCTAGGTGTGGAACACAGCTGTGACACAAATGGACACAGCCCCTCTTGGTGAGCCCGCAGCACACAGTGGTGAGCCCACAGGGCAAGTGGAGTGGGGTGGGAGGACCAGAGGGGTGTGTGTGCTGTATTATCTTATGTAAGGTGGTTAGGAAAGACCTCTCTGAAAAGGTGACACTTGAGCGGTGACCTGAAAGAAGTGAGGGAGAGAGCTCTGCACACGGCTGGGGGAGGGGCATTCTGGGCAGAGAGAACAGCAGGTGCAAAGGCCCTGAGGCAGCCTGGAGCTGGTGGGCGGGGTTGCAGGAGGGGCGGTCAGAGGGCACGGAGCAGGATGGGGGAGACCATTGCTGCCCAGGGGTCCATGCAGAGGAGGCAGAAGAGCCCTAAAGGAGGGGGTGGATGAAGCCAGGATGCACCCGTGAGCACCCCGTGAGCACTGACACTCGAACAAACAGCTGCTGTTAATGCCTGTTTAAATGTGAAACACCACCTATTAAATGCCTGCTGTATGCGTGGTCCATGCAGGGTGCCCACTGCTGTGGAGTGTGCCTGAGCAGAAACCACCTGCCCTTGTGTCTCTTGGTGAGCACGGACCCAGCGGGGTAGCAGTCCCACCCCAGGCCTATGTTTCTGGCCTGTAGGCCTCTGGGTGAGCAGGGAGGCACAGAGTCCCATGGCCTTGACGGATCACGTGGCTCCCAGGGCCCCGCCCCTTGCAGCCACCCCCGCACCCTGCCCAGGTCTAGGACCCTGGGAATCCTGGCGTGTCTCCCAGGCACGCTCCTCCGTCCACTCTGGACCGCCCGCCCCGGCGCTGGCTCCATGCACGCCTTCTCTTGCCTGGTCAGCGCCATCTGTGCTGCTCCCGTGGTGCGTGCGGGCGGCCCCTGCATCCTGTCACCCACGCTGGCACTCGGCTGCTGCGTGTCCAGGGGAGATGCAGAACCGCCGGCACTCCCCTGGAGTCCAGGGGCTAAGGCTCTGCACTCCCCATGCAAGGGGCCCGGGTTTGATCCCTGGTCAGGGAGCTAGATCCTGCGTGCTGCAGCTAAAAACCCCGCGTGCTGCAGTGAAGATGCACGTGGCGACAAAGATTCTGCAACTGAGACCCGCGGCAGCCAAGTAAACCAGTGCTAAAAATAATACAGAACCATCTAGATACAGTGGACCACTGGCCCTCACCCTGAGCCCCCTGACCACCCCCCACCATTGCCCTAGCTGCCCCGCCTCTCCCGGGACCTCTCTGATGATCCAACAACTGAAGGGTTGGCACCTGGCGGTGGGGGGCACCCGCCAAGGCTGGGGTGGCTAACAGCTCCGTGCTGTTCACCTGACTGCTGTCAAGAGTTTCTATGTCCCCGGGCCCGGGACTTCAGCTTCCTCCTCACTGCCCTGCATGCTTGCCCCCCAGGACAGCGCACAGCAGCTGTTTGCCTCAGGAGTCACCGCTGGACACGGGGCTCGGGAAAGGGAGGGAGCCAGGCAGGGAGCCGCGGGGACGGGCTCACATGGCTGGCATATGGCGGGCGGCTCGGGGCAGGGTCCTAGAGGCTCTCAGACCCTCACCTTGTCACTGGGGTCTGTGGAGGGCATCTCCCCCTCCTCCAGCTCAGGCTGCTCCTGCAGCACCCTGCTGAACGTGGCTCCCAGGGGCTCCCGCAGGCTCAAGCGGCCCCCACTGCCAGCCAGGAAATAGATCATCGGTTTGGTGCTGCTGCTCACGGACAGAGAGAGGCAGGTGAGGTGGCCGAAGAGAGTCTTCGCGCGCTGGGGCAGGTCCAGCCAGTAGAGCAGGAACCCGGAGATGCCAAGGGGCAGGGCGCAGGCGAGGAACACGAAGATGCAGAGCAGGACGGCCATGTAGAGCCGGGTGCGCGGCTGCTGCCACGGGTGCAAGCTCGTCTGCATCTGGATGCAGAGGGCCATACCCGACAGGGCCAGGACGGGCGTGAAGCTGACCAGGGTGAAGAAGTGCAAGACGGTCTCCGCCCTGGATCCCAGCCACGAGTGGGGATGCGTGGCCTCGTCATGGAAGTACCAGGCTGGCACAATCAGCAGGACGGCCAGCAGCCAGAGTGTGGCGCACACCGCGGCTGACAGGCGCCGGTGCCAGCGGCCGCGATACCAGGTGGGGAAGAGGCCAGGGAGGCAGGACTGGGCACTGGCGGCCGTCAGCAGGCTCAGGCTCGCCGTGTAGGCCAGGTACCCGGCGCTCCTCACTGCCCGGGGGCCCAGGTGGTGCACGCGGGCTCCCCAGGAGCTGGCGCTCAGGACGGTCAGCGTGGCCGAGCAGAGGAGGAAGAGGAGGTCGGCCACGGCCAGGTGGAGCAGGTAGATGCCCAGCGGGCCCCTCCGCCGCCGGAAGCCCAGCAGCCAGATTACCAGGCTGTTGCCCACGATGCCGCCCACGCAGGTGAACATGACCAGCGCGTCCAGCACCTCCCGCACCGTGTCGGGGGGCGCCGGGGTGGGGCCTGGACCGCTGCTCCTGGAGCCGCTGCTGTTGAGAGTGTTCTCCATCCCTGCCAACAGTGTGGAGAGAGCTAAGGGCCACAGGGCTGGGGCCCCTGTGGCTCAGGTGCCCCCACCCCCAGGGAGTCCTCTGGTTATACCACTGCCACTCTTTGGAGCTGTCGCTGGCCACACCAGGCCACCTTCCCTCATTCCTAATTCAGGTTACGTGCTTCCGGCTCTGGGGCAGGCCAGCGTCCATTTCTGTTGCTGGATGTGACGGTGGCCAAGCTCGGGGCAAGGCTCTGAGCCCCCAGGCTTGGCAGTCGGTGCCTGGTGCAGGCCTGGCCTCCACCCTGCTGGGGGTGGGTCCCTCGGAGCCTCTGAGNCCACGATGCCGCCCACGCAGGTGAACATGACCAGCGCGTCCAGCACCTCCCGCACCGTGTCGGGGGGCGCCAGGGTGGGGCCTGGACCGCTGCTCCTGGAGCCGCTGCTGTTGAGAGTGTTCTCCATCCCTGCCAACAGTGTGGAGAGAGCTAAGGGCCACAGGGCTGGGGCCCCTGTGGCTCAGGTGCCCCCACCCCCAGGGAGTCCTCTGGTTATACCACTGCCACTCTTTGGAGCTGTCGCTGGCCACACCAGGCCACCTTCCCTCATTCCTAATTCAGGTTACGTGCTTCCGGCTCTGGGGCAGGCCAGCGTCCATTTCTGTTGCTGGATGTGACGGTGGCCAAGCTCGGGGCAAGGCTCTGAGCCCCCAGGCTTGGCAGTCGGTGCCTGGTGCAGGCCTGGCCTCCACCCTGCTGGGGGTGGGTCCCTCGGAGCCTCTGAGTGGCCAGCTCCCGGGCCTGCAGCAGTCAGTGTGGGTGGGCAGAGTGGCCGCCGATAGGCAGAGTGCCATGCATGGTTGATCACTGTGAAGTGCCCCCTGGGAGAGGTGGTGGGCACTGCCCCTCCCTGGGATCAGGGATTGCTGGCCCTGGCACCTTGCACCCCATCGTAGTGGGGGGCCAAGTGGAACACAGAGCACACGCGGTGAGCCCCCTGACCCCTGACCTTCCCAGGTGCCAGAGTGTGCCCTGGGGTCAGCACGGCCCCTCTGCAGTTACTGCGGGGCCTGTCTCCCGCCAGACACTAGAGCTTGTCGCTGTGAGCACCGCGTGGGGCCCGGGGAGGGCGCGGTCCTCACAAACACCTGCCTGTGACTGCCGGCCCCGGAGCCCCAGCCCTGACGTTTGTCCACACTCTGATGAGCCCACGCGTCCCCCCACCCGGGGCTGCTTTCACTCCTTTTGTCCACTGACTGCCTGGTCTGACCCCCTCGCCCTCCACCGGGGCACGCGGGGCTCAGAGACCCAGGGTGGCAAAGCTCAGCATGCTCTGGGCCCGGCCGGGACCTGGGGTGGACTCCACAGCCTGGGACTGGAAGCACCACGTGTCCTTGCTCTTATGGCCTGCGGTGCCCAGGGTCACAGTCCTCATGCCCACTCACAGGGCTCAGCTGCCTCCTCGGACCCAGACGCAGGGGCAGGGTCCCCTGGGAACCTGGCCCACACATCAAGGCTCTGGGTGCAGAATCAGGGAATCGGTCCCCGGGACAGCTGCTACTTTATTTCATAAAGGTTGTTTCTTTCTGAACTAATGGTGTCATGGATGATATCGCTTCTAACCAACACTCACGCACGCTCAGTCGCTCAGCTGTGTCCAGCTCTTTGCGACCCCATGGACTGTAGCCCACCAGGCTCCTCTGTCCGTGGGGATTCTCCAGGCAAGACTGCTGGAGTCGGTGGCCATGCCCTCCTCGGGGGATCTTCCCGACCCAGGGATGGAACCCGCCTCTCTCATAGCGTCTCCCGCACTGGCAGACGGGTTCTTTACCTCTAGTGCCACCTGGGAAGCCCCAGTGATATTCATATTACTGATCATATTGTTTATTCTCGAATTGATCACTGAGGCCTCCTCAGTGCCCGGCCTGGGTGAGGGTGGGGGATGGGACCTGAACGAGGCCTCTTCCCAGTCCCGAGGGACCCACACCCCCTCCTACCTCCCCCAGAGTCAGGGCCGAGAGATGCTGCTCGAGGCTGAAGGGGCTGCTGGGGGAGGGGGGCGGCAGCTGTGGCCCAGGCCGTGTGCCCTTAACCTCTCCTTATAAGGGACGCTGAGTCCGGAACCTGATTGTCCTCCTGCAGATGTGTGTGGAGGACAGCATGGGGTCTGACCACTGAAGGCTTCAGAGGGATCAGTGGAATGCCGCATTCCACTGGGAGAGTCCTCCCGCCCCTGAGCTGCCTCAGGGCCCCCTCCTCCCCTGCTGGGCCCCCCACCTCTGGCTCAGACACCAGCACATGTACCCCCGACTGTCCAGCTCCCAGCCTGGAGTCGTGACCCTCCTCCAGCCCCCTGGAGACCCCTCCCCGTCTGCTGAGAGGGCCACACATTTCCTTTGGACCATAGTCATCGGGTGGGGCACGGATATCAGGGGACGGGGGCGGGGGCAGCCAGCCTCAGCCCCCTGACAGCGATTCTCAGCCTGGACGCCCACCCCTGGATGGCAGAACCAGGCACCTGGCAGGCGGGGGTCTCCCATAGTCATCTGTCCGACGAGAGGAGGCGTCCGGGCCATGAGAGTCCCTCCCATCCCTGGCACGCTCAGTGAGGACTGTCTGTGTTCGCCTTGAGCTGGGGGCACTTGCTGGGGGCCGGGCAGATGACACCCAGGCACTCAGGGTGGGGCTGTTCCCGTGTGGGGCTCATGGCACCGCCGGCCCTGGGGGTGGGAGGAACTCACCGGACCTAAGGGCCACTTTCCCACCCGTCTTTCCCACTAAAGAGGAGACTTAGGACCGTCCAGGCCTCGGGTTCGCCTGAACCCTGGCCCCAGAAGGAGTGGCCTTGCTCAGGGTGCAATTGCCATGCGGGGTAGGGTCTGACCTCGGGCTTAAAGCAGCGGCCTCTCACCTGGCTCGCCCGTGCCGTCCACGCCTGGAGGAGGACCCAGCTCCTGGAGGCCTGGGCGGCTCCCCGGGGCCCGGCCCTTCGGCTTCTCTGGCCACAGGTCCGGCTGCAGGCTCCTGGAGTCCGATGGGCCAGTCCCCGGGACCCACCCCAGGCTCTGCCTCCTCTGAGGAGGAGAGACGCCCCATCCGTCTACGGGAAGCAGGGCCCTTGGGGGACCAGCTGCATCAGGCCTCTCCCTGCAGGAGCCCGAGGCTGCGGGCTAATGGGCTGCCCAGGAGGCCCCACAGGAGGGCGGGGCACGGAGGAGCACCGATGGCCAGCCCTTCACCCCGCCCGGCCTCCGCAAGGAAGGTTCGGGCACTGGGCTTTGGGAGGGTCTCCAGCTGGGAGCTCCGGGGTCCACTGAGAGGCTGGTGCCTCCGGGAGCCAGGAGACCACGAGGCTCGCCCTGCAGGACCGGGTCTGGCGGAGCACCTGCGTGGAAACTCCTGGATCTCTGAAGCTCCTCCCTGTAGGAGGCGGAAAGACACACCCTGGATAGGGAACCCCCAAGAAGGTTTAAGGCCCGGTTCAACCCCGGCTGTCACGTGACTCTGGGAGACTTCTGTCCCCTTGGCCGTTTCCTCTATGTGTAACAGGAAATTTCCACAGAGGCTTCAAGGGAAAGTGTGGCAGCGTCGCGGGGCCGGGGGAGGTGGCAGGTTTGCTAGGGGGAGGGGGACAAAAGGATTTCTTTGGGGCAAACCTCTGACGGGCAGCAACCCCAGCCCTGGCCAGGGGCCCTGCCTCTCACCGGGGATGCACAGAGGCCCACCCTGCTCCAGAAGGGGGTCCTGTGTGTTGGGATGGGGGTGCCTGTCAGCATGGCACGTGGGAGCCCCAGACACAGGCTCCTCCAGGCGAGGGAGGCAGTCAGGAGCCAGCCCCACGCCCAGCTCGACACACACCCTAGGGTGTACCTTGGCGAGCTGCTAACTCTGTGACGAAGTTCCCTCGTGGGGGCACGTGTCCACCTCATAGAATGGTTGGCGCCTGCGCGTTGCTGCAGATGCAGAGTCTTCCAAGCAGGTGGACCACTTGCCATGGTTCCCAGCTGTTCAGTTGCTCAGTCTTGTCTGATTCTGTGACCCCATGGACTGCAGCACACCAGGCTCCCCTGTCCTTCACTGTCTCCCAGAATTTGCTCAGATTCATGTCCATTGAGTCAATGATGCCATCTAACCATCTCATCCTCTGCTGCCCCCTTCTCATTTTGCCTTCAATCTTTCCCAGCATCAGGATCTTTTCCAAGGTGTCAGTTCTTCGCATCAGGGGGCCAAAGTATTGGAGTTTCAGCTTCAGCATCAGTCCTTCCAATGAATATTCAGGACTGATTTTTTTAGGATTGACCGGTTTGATCGCCTTGCAGTCCAAGGGACTCTCAAGAGTCTTTTCCAACATTACACTTCAAAAGCATCAGTTCTTCAGCACTCAGCCTTCTTTATGGTCCAACTCTCACATCAGTACATGACTACTGGAAAAAACACAGCTTTGATGATATGGACCTTTGTCAGCAAAGTGATGTCTCTGCATTTTAATACACCGTCCAGATTTGTCATAGCTTTCCTTCCAAGGAGCAAGCAGCAGCCTTTGAAAGACAGATGAGCGTTCTGCAGGGAAGGGGTCAGCTGTGAACCCTCATCAGGCCCAGAGAGGGTGAATCCATCCATGAAGGTGCCCATCCAGTCAGAACTTTCCAGAAGCCCCATCCTCCCACTGCTCTGAAGTGAGAATCACCACTGAGGAGGAGGCAGGAGGAGGAGAGGCTTGAGGGGAGATGCCCACAGTCCAAGAGGAGACTGCCGCCCACCAGGTTTCGCAGCAGACTTGCAGTCTCGTTTCTGAAACCAGACTTTGTTGTCTGTCCAGGGAAGTTGGGGCCTGGCCAAGTTTTCCTCCAAAGCTGGGGAAGAACTGACCCCTCTAAGTAAACGTTGAAGAGTCAGAGGAGAAACAAGAAGGAGGTCTTTCCGATCACGCCCCTTGGATTCCGCTTGTCACCAATCAGATGTCTCCCTGGGGACACCCTTAGTCTTGACAACCGCATGGACAGGAGAGAGGAATTTGACCCCACATGACTTGTAATAAGGGTGTTGAAAAATCTTCCTCTTAGGATGTGGAAGTCATGAATGGAAGGAACCTAGCCTTCTCTAGGTGATGAGGTATTCCTTGGGAATTCCCTGGCAGTCCAGTGGTTAGGGCTCTGAACTTTCACTGCCAAGGGGCCAGGTTTGATCCCAGGTCAGGGAACTAAGATCCCAAGCCTCATATCGTGCAAAAAAAAAAAAAAAATCCCTTCAATGTGAATCAATATTCAATACTGATCACATACTGAATATCAATATGTTCAACGGTCACTCATTCATTCATCAACAAGCATTTAGGAGGCGCCAGCTGGGCTCCAGGGACCATGCCAGGTGCTGGGAATCCAGCCTTGAAAAAGCTCCAGGCAACAGATGAGCAAAGACACAAGAAGATGCTGAGTGCCGTAGGTGGTACAGCGGAGCTCAGGGCGCTACTGCTCTAGAGTGAACTGCGGGAAGCCCTTGCCCACACGGGGGTCTGTGCTGAGATCTTAATGGTGCGAGCGAGCCAATTATACCGAGCTCAGGGCGGGAAGTAAGTTCCACGCCAAGAAAACGGCAGATGAAAAGCTCTGGGTCAGGAGAGCTCGCAGTGTGTTTGAGCAGCAGGATGATGCAAGAAGGGAGGGGAAGGCAGAGGTGTGACAAAGGCCCGGGATGGGTCAGGCAGCTCAGCGCGGCACGAGCAGAGTTGCTTTCTGGGTAAGGGGGCGGGGCCTCACTCCAGTGATCCCCCGACCCCCACCCCCCAGCAGCAGAGTGGGCTTCCTGGGCACCTGTTCACATGGGCTTGTTTTTGTAAAAAAATTGAGCTCTCATCCACATGCCATAAAAGTCACCCCTGAAAGCATGGCAGTTGAGTAGTTTCTAGTCAGTTCACAGAGTTGTGCCACCACACCATCTGATTTCAGAATATTTCATCACCCCCCAAAAAACGGTACCCAATAACAACATCCCCCACCCTCTGCTTTCTCTTAGGAGAGGTGCCTGTGCTGGACATTTCAAGTACACAGAATCACACGATCCGTGGCCTTCTGTGTCTGGCCTTGGGCACTGAAAAGGCTGTCTTCGAGGGCCACCACCTTGCAGCCTGTGTCAGAGGGTCATTCCCTCTTTTGGGGGGGGGGTGCTGTGCTGGGTCTCCCCCGCTCCGTGGGCTTTTCCCTAGCTGTGGCGAGCAGGGGCTGCTCTCTGGCTGCAGTGCTTGGGCTTCTCGCTGCCGTAGCTCCTGTTGCTGCGGAGTCCGAGTTCTAGGGCCCTGGGCTCAACAGTTGTGTCTCCCGGGTTCTAGAGCACAGGTTCAAAAGTTGTGGCGCTCTGGCTTAGTTGCTCTGTGGATGAGGGATCTTCAGAGATCGGGGATCAAACCTGTGTCTCCCACATTGGCAGGTGGATTCTTTACTGCTGAGCCACAAGGGAAGCCCCAGAGCGCCATTCCTTCTTCATGGCCGAGTAATATTCCAGTGTGGATGGACCACAGTTTATCCATATCTACTGATGGACATCGGTTACAATGAATCTGTGCTGTGGATTTATGAACGACGCAAATGTCGTGTGGCTCTTAGGAAGCTTGCCGCCATGAGCATCCGTGCATGAGTTTTGTGGGCATGTTTTCAGTTCTCTCTGGTGGAAGGTGAAGCTTGAGCTGAATTTGGCTCATCCTCCTTCCCCCGTTTATCTCCCATCTGCTGTCGTTGGAAGCCACGGAGAACCTTCGCTTGCCTCACTCTGAGGAGTGGGAAGGGCGGTTCCCTTATGAATAAGGGAATAGTGCCTGCTCCCCGCCCTGGGAGACCTCCCGGCACGTGGGCTTCCTAACCCAGGGCGATGCGGTCTGCATCCCTCCAGGGCACCATAATGGGGGGCGGGCAGACTCAGAGGCCAAGGGGAGTGGGCTGGGGGACAATGCCTGCCTTCACCCTGAAGCTCTCCCTGGAGGCCCAAGTTCTCAGTGCACAGGAGCCTTCCTCCCCGGGAGTGTCCAGAGGAGATGGCTGTGCCCCGCTCAGAGGGCACCCGATGGGCTGTGGGTGCTGCCCAGCTCTCAGGTGGCTCCTGGGCTGGGGCTGGCACTGCCCTCAGCCACACGCTCTCGGCTCTGCCTGTCTTCCCACCCTCTGGGCCGTGCATGCTCACTGTCGTCCATCAGGCCGCTGCCTGGGCCTCCAGCTATTATTCTGTTTCTTTTCTCATGTTGCATTTTCATGATGGAATTTTAAAGCCACGGAGAGACGAGTGTAGCAAGCCCTCAAGTTCCCATCTCCCAGGCCCAGCAGTTGTCACCGTTCTGCTCTTCTTGCTTAATCAGTCCCAGGACCCCCCTTTTGTCTTTTCTTCTGGAATGTTTTAAAGTGAATCCCAGGTCTTGTATCATTTCACTCCTAAATAGGAAGATGCTTAGATGCACCTCTCAGTGCAGCGTCACAGCCAACAGAACGAATGCCAATTCCTTCCCAGCATCCAACCCCCTGCTTCTCTGCCTGGTCCCGCTGCCCTCGGGGATGGAGCTGGGACCCCAGCAAGGCCCGCCCTCCCCTTCGCCTGCCGGCTGCTCTCACTCTGCTCTCCTCCGAGTGGCTTCCACAGCCTCTGAGCATCCTGGATCCATTATTCCATTAGGAGCTGCAAATGGATGGTGTCTTAATCTGGCCACTCTGCAGCTCTGCTTCCCAATAAACAAGAACTCCCTGCGTAGCCTAAAATGTGGTCCTTACACTCTGTTGGCAGAAAGTGAAGAGGAACTAAAAAGCCTCTTGATGAGGGTGAAAGAGGAGAGTGAAAAAGCTGGCTTGAAATTCACCATTCAAAACACTAAGATCATGGCATCCAGTCCCATCACTTTCTGACAAATAGATGGGGAGAAAGTGGAAACAGTGACAGATTTTCTTTTCTTGGAAAGAAAATCACTGCAGACAGTGACTGCAGCCATGAAACTTAAAAGATGCTTCCTCCTTGGAAGGAAAGCTATGACAAACGTAGACAGTATATTAAAAAGCAGAGACATTGCTTTGATCACACCAGTTAATCCTAAAAGAAATCAACCCTGAATATTCACTGGAAGGGCTGAAGCTGAAGCTGAAGCTGAAGCTGATGCTCCAATACTTTGGCCACCTGAGGGGAAGAGCTGACTCATTGGAAAAGACCCTGATGCTGGGAAAGATTGAAGGAGGAGAAGGGGACGACAGAGGATGAGATGGTTGGATGGCATCACTGACTCAATGGATATGAATCTGAGCAAACTCTGGGAGATAGTGGAGGACAGAGGAACCTGATGTGTGGCAGTTCACGGGGGTCGCGCGCAAAGAATTGGACACGACTTAGTGACTGAACAACAAGAACAACAGAAAAGCTGGTTTAAATGCTCACTCTTTCCATTCCCTCATCAGTTTTCAGATACATGAGTTGTCATACCAACCTCCAGATGTGACGAGGGAAGCATATGGCTGGGTTTTCATAAGAGACTCAGGAATTCACCCATTTCTGATGCGCTTCATCTGATCCTTGGACTGGCCAATGGGAACCTCCTTAGATATTCCTAACATCTCATGTATGGCATAAACTTTTGGGGTTGAATTTTGGGGACTTACATTTTTTTTAAAATCCAAAAGATCCCTACCTTGCGGATTAAAAGCTTGGGTAACACCTTTGCTACAAGAGCCGACTTCAAAACGGAATTGCGGTCCTTGCTTTGGACAGAGCTCCAGGCTGGGGCCCCCAAGGGGACTGAGATGAGCAGGGAGACATTTCAAACCGTCAGGGGTCACGCGGCTTGTCATCTTCTTGGGCCTCACAGTGACAGGTGATGATCCCTCTGTGGGCCGGGGTGTGGGACCCTCCTGGAGCTGAAGTCCTGAGGCTGATCCTGATGTTGGTCATCACAGGTGAGGGAGGGCCTGCAGGGGGCTGCAGAAAGATGGAATGGGCCAGCAAGCCTGGAGGGTGGGAGTAGCCCTGCTGGGTGGGTGCCCGGAGCCCCCACAAACTGCTGTGCCCCCTGGCCCTGAACTGAGAGAGGGCAGAGAATGATGGGGACCTTGGGGACGTGGGCACCCAGCCTTGTTTCTTACCCCCATGGGAAGCCCGGGAAGCCCCTCCTGCCTCAGTTTCCTCATCTGTAACACTGGCAATACAACTTCCCACTCTGGGGGCCGAGGATTCTGCTGCTAACCAAGCTCGAGGTCGGAGCCCAGCTACAGCCTACGCGGCCTTGGCCGTCAGGGACAATGAGCACCTGTTGGTGATCCAGAAGTTGTAACTAGAGTCTTTGCAGATGTAGCCAAATGAAGATGAGATCATCGGGGGCGGGGGCCCCGAATCCAACACACATGGCGTCTCATTGTCACTCATGCCGGGGGCCCAGAGTGACAGGGCCTGGGTGTGATTCATGCTGGGGAACTTCGCGTGCCAGAAGAAGGCTCTTGCCATCATCCTTGGGAGGCTCCTGCATTGGAGCAAGTGTTTCCTGTGCCCAGATGTGGCTGTGGGAGGGGAGGCAGCCAGCGTGGAGTCACCTTGGTTCCATCCAGCCGGGCTGCTCGGCAGAGGGAGGCTGGAGGCGAGGGAGGGGTCTCGGACACAGCGTCGTCCACTCAGGAAGGTCTCGGGGACACAGAGTTTGTGTTCATTGTGCCCGGGCCTGTTGGGAAGGGAGAAGGGCCAGCCTTGGAGTTCAAAGCCTGAGTCTGGGCAAAGCCAGCCACGACGGGCTGCTGCAATAAGCATCACCAGGCCCAGGCAGCTTCAGGCTCCCCCGGGGTCCTGCTCGGTGTCACAACAGCCTCAGGGAGGCCCGCCGGGTGGAAGGGATTCTACGTCGCTCGTTTGTCCGAGTGAAGTCTCTCTGTGTGCTCAGTCAACTCCCTGCGACCCCATGGACTGTAGCCCGCCAGCACCTCTGTCCACGGGATTCTCCAGGCAAGGATACTGGGGATCTTCCTGACCCAGGAGCCAAGCCCACGCCTCTTACGCCTCCTCCACCTGCGGGTGGTTCTTTGCCACTGGTGCCACCTGGGAACAGTGCCACTTGCTCGGTTGTGTCTGACTCTTTTTGACCCCATGGACTGTAGTCTGTCAGCCTCCTCCGCCCCTGGGATTCTCCAGGCAAGAATACTGGAGTGGGCTGCCATTTCTTCCTCCAAGGAATCTTCCCGACCCAGGGATGGAAACCATGCCTCCTGCGGCTCCTACATTGCAGGTGAATTCTTTTACCACGGAGCTACCATAGCAAGTCTAAAAGGAGAACAAAAATTGCCCCAAATCAGCTTTTATTTTCATTTTTCACAAATCAGGTTTTTTTTTTTTCATTAAAGTGGATGAAGGAAAAATATACTTTTTCTACTTTGCATTTTCCCCTTTGAATAGAAGTTCATTGTGTCCGCAGGATGGATGTGAACAGGTAGGGGAGGGATTCAGGCTGGCACGTCCCACACTTGGGCACCCTGGATGGGACAGCTGGTCCTCAGGGATGTGGTGAGTGGCTGGTTTTCCCCATGGGCAGAAGAGATGCTGACAGAGGAGCGGGCTGGGGACACCCAGGGGGGACGTGGCTGGCCCAGCCTTGGGCCTGGGACTGTGGCTCCCCTGCGAGTCCTCTTGCCTGCTGCCGGCTGCAGCATCCTGTCCTTTGGGGGAGGGGGCCCAGCCCACCCATGAGCTGGAACCTGGGGCTTCAGCTGCTGCCCTTGGCCTGGGACCCCCAGGCAGGGCCAGCTTCGGGGGGCGGTCTCCTGATGCTCCTGGAAGTCCCATCACTAAGATCAGAATCCGTGTCCTCCGAGAGGGAGGAAGACAACCTCAAAGGTCCAATGTGCGGAGCTGAGAGGCAGAGGGAGGCGGGCTGTCCTGGGCCACAGCCTCACCAGCTCCTGTCCAGGGGAGGGCGGGCTTTACGAGCAGGGGTCCCTGTGTCCAGGACAGCTGAGCACCAAGCCCTCAAGAACATCACAGGCTGAAGCCTGAGGCGTGCGGCTGGGCTGGCAGAGGCTGAGGGCTCCTGACTGTGGATATTTCCAGTTCTCGAAATCCCTTCTAAGCCGGGTCCTGAGTGCAGAGACCAGAACCTGGAGTTGGAGCTCTGGGACTCTGCACCAGTTCTGCGTGTGGTAACCTTGGTTGGCAACATTTCTTTGTCTTCCCCTGGGTCTGACCATCACTCCCTTGGTTCCATCACCTCCCTTGAAAATCAGCATTTGCAGTCGTACTGTGAAAGGCACTGGGAGGCGAGACAGCATCTGCTCAAGGTGCCCGGTGCTTCTCCTGCCTTAAATGCCGGCCAGTCCTTGGGGGTGGAGCTGGAGAAGGCAGAACCATGGCCCCAAAGAGGTCCATATCTGTTTTGGAATGAACTGTGTCCTCCCAAAGAAGGCCTGGTGGAGTCCTAACCCCAGGAACTCAGACTCTGACCTTATTTGGACTAGAGTCTTTGCAGATACAACCAAGTGAAGATGAAGATGAGATCATCAGGGTGGGCCCTAATCCAAACGCCTGGTGTCTCTATAAGAAGGGAAGTTTGGACACACGTACGCAGGAGGAAGACGACGTGGAGGCAGAGGATTCACGTGACACCACAGAACAGCGAAGTCTGCAGGGACCACCGCAGGCCGAGAGGACACCGTCCCAGCACCCGCAGAGCGAGCTCGGCCTTGCCAACGCCTGGGCTCGGACTTCTGGCCTCTGGAGAGCTGTGAGATGGTTCACGCCTCCTGTTTCTGAGCCCCCCAGCTTGCGGTGCTTTGTTACGGCAGCCCGAGGAGATGAACACAGAGTCCTGATTCCCAGACCCGGGGGTGTTACCTTACACGGCGAGAGGGACTCTGCAGGGGCTGTGGAGTCCTGTCCCCGAGGCCACAGGTGCGTGCGAGGCCTGACACCAAGGCCACAGAAGCGGAGCCTAGAGCAAGGTCACCTTCGAAGCCGACCGAGCCCCTTTGTAACTGTAGCCAAAAGCCCTCCACCCCGATCACCACTAGCAGCCATCCTGACCCCAAGTTAGGCAAAAATGCCCCCTCCAGTAGTCTCCTTACAGTGTCCTAGAAAGTGAGCGTTGAAAGCGTTAGTCCCTCCGTCATGTCCAACTCTTTTGTGACCCCATGGAGTGTAGCCCACCAGGCTCCTCTATCCATGGGATTTCCCAGGTAAGAATGGTGGAGTCGGTTGCCATTTCCTTCTCCAGGGGCTCCTCCTGACTCAGCGATCAAACCTGGGTCTGCTTCATTGCGGGCAGATTCTTTACTGTCTAAGCCACCTCCCTGATCCTTATAGCACCCTAATCAATCATTTAATGCCAACCTTTCAGCAGGAATTTTCTTTCTCTTGAGGCTATAAAAATTGGCTACTAGCCCACGAAAATTGTTGACCCTCCCTGATCTGTCAGGAGGTCAGCGGGCTGCATTC
Source organism: Redunca redunca (assembly GCA_006410935.1). Classification (NCBI taxonomy): domain Eukaryota; kingdom Metazoa; phylum Chordata; class Mammalia; order Artiodactyla; family Bovidae; genus Redunca; species Redunca redunca. Next base: position 25,909 of record SJYQ01018426.1, read on the forward strand.
TAAGTTGCTTCATTATCTCTGCTCCCTGCTCTTGGTAAGCTTACTCCCTTCTGAAATACTCAGTGTCTAGGAATTCCTTTCCAGCCCGCACTCTGTCACAACAGGTGTGATTAAATTAAGGGTTGTGAGGGACTTCCTTAGTGGTCCAGTGGCTGAGACTCTGAGTTCCCAGTGCAGGGGGCCCAGGTTCAATTCCTGGCCAGGGAACTAGATCCAACTTGCTGCAACTTGAGATCTTGCATGTTAAGGCTAAGACCCAGCGCACCCAAATAAATGAATATTGAAAAAAACAAGCGTCATGAGATGGAGATATCAGGATGGGCCTCAAATGTAACCAGGGCCTCCCTGGTGGCTCAGATGGTAAAGAATCTGCTTGCAATGCAGTCAGATTGGGGAAACAGCTGTCACAGCCCAAAGGAGCTCACCGATTCACAAATGCAGAATTGGTGCGTCTGGTTATTCAGCAACTGCCACGTCACCCAGACAGTGGGGAGGTGGCCCCGTGGCGTGGATTTCCAGCCCCGTGTTCCCGGGGCGAACGCTCCAGCTGCTGCAAGTCATCTTACGTGACTGGACAGACGCATCTGTGTCTAAGTTGTAGTGAATTTATAGGCTGGCCCCGATTTTCCTGACCCTTTCTCCATCCTTCCTGCGGTTGCCTGGGCAGCAAGTCCATGGTGGTTTGGACGGTTTATCACATTCCTCGGCATTTACCCCGTTGCCTGGGTGGCTGTAACAATAGGAAATTATTGTCTCCCAGTCTTGGAGACCAGAAGCCCAAGATCAGGGTGCCGGTGGGGCTGGATCCCTCCCGAGGCCTCCCTCCTGGGCGTGCAGACGGCCGCCTCCTCCCTGTGTCCTCACGGGGTCGTCGCTCTGTGTGTGTCTGTGTCCTGCCCTCCTCTTATGAGGACACTGATCCTGTGGAGTTAGAGCCCCACCCATAACGACCTCAGTTCAGTTCAGTTCAGTCCAGTCGCTCAGTCGTGTCTGACTGTTTCAACCCCATGAATCGGAGCACGCCAGGCCTCCCTGTCCATCACCAACTCCCAGAGTTCACTCAGACGTCCATCGAGTCAGTGATGCCATCCAGCCATCTCATCCTCTGTCGTCCCCTTCTCCTCCTGCCCNCCCAGGGTTCACAGCAGGTATCAGAGCCAATTAGAGAAACAAGTTCTCAGCAACACCTGGATCCAGCCACACCTGAAGTCATAACATTTGGGGGCATTTTTAGTTACAAGATCCAACAAATTCCTTTTCCCTTTTATCCAGCTTAACCTCAGTTTCATTCACTCGCTACCTAAAGCATCTTCACTCACTCAGTTACCCAAATGACACGATACACATCTGTTCAGATTGTTCGGTTAGGATGGTCACCATCAACCCTGTCTAACTTAAGGGGAAAAGAGAAAAAAGAAAGACGTTGATTAGAAGCAGGTCAGGGAGCCAAGGAATGGACTGGTGCCCAGAGATGGGGTTGGAAAGATATAGGATCCGCTCCAGGGTCAGAAGTGGCTGAGCTGGGGACACCTCTCTGCCTTGTATGTGGAATCTGGAAAAACTGAACTCACAGAAACAGAGAGTAGGGGACTTCCCTGGGGGTCCAGTGGTAAGTCTCTGAGCTTCAAGTGCAGGGGGAGTGGGTTCAGTCCCTGGTTGGGGAACTAAGATCCCACATGCCATGGCCAAAAAAATAAAAATTAAAAAAAGAAAGAAAAGAAGCAGAGAGTAGGATGGTGGTTGCCAGGGTCTGGGGATGGGGAAATGGGGGGAAAGTCTGTCATAGATGAATAAGTTCTGGGGATCTGCTGCCGGGCATGGTGACTGGAGTTAACGATACCATCTTGCGCGAGAGTAGATATCACATGTTGCCACCACACACACCACGCAATCAGGACATGAGGGTGTATACGTTCATTGCAGCAATCATTCCACAGCATGTGCCTGTGTTAAATAAACCACAACATTGTGCACCTTAAAAAAAAAATCCCATTGTGCAATCTGAAGGAAAAAACAAGCCTGGGAGGAGAGTCCTGCTTCACTAGAAAGGGACTGGGTGAGGGACTGCCCCACCGGGCAGGCGCATCGGCCCGCCACACCCTTCTCCTGAGTCACTCGCTGCCTTCACGCCCAGTGTCTTGGAATGTCCGGGCACCGCCTTCTCCCTGGGAGCCTCGTGTCCTTCTGGGTCCTCTCTGGGGCCGTGGCGGGGGCAGGGCGGGACGCCCACGCCAGATGTCCTCCTGCTTTCTGCAGTCTTCAGGTCCCTCCGTCTACATTAACCTGAGGACTCTGACATCCCAGCCCCCTGACTGGGTGAGTTTCAGACTCAAGTTAATGGTCCTCAGACTCCAGGGACTACATCCCACCTCGTGCGGTTTCTGTGAACACACACTTATCAACCCGTTCCACTTGGGCTTAAGTAACTTTGCGCCCTGGACCGTTATGTACTCCCCAAACCCATTCCCACAAAAGTCACCCAGACATTTTCTCATTTGGGGTATGGAATTCCTGCTTTTCTCTCCACCCGCCCTGGCTTGGGTGGGACCTGGTTCAAGGTAAGGAGCACAGGGGGGTGAGGCAGGAGAGGGTTGAAAGCAGTTTCCTTAGCAGAGCTCCCTGGGGTCGTCTGCAGCTCCTCAAGGAAAGGTGGGGTGGCCTCAGACAGAAGGAGGGGGGACCTTCCAGCCAGAGAAGCTGTGGGCGGTTCCGGGGGGCTTGGTTCTTCAGGGTCGAGATATGCCTTGTGTCTTCTGGAACCTTCTCAATATTTCTTTTTCCACGGACAGATGTGCAGCCTCTTAGAAGAAATGTCTGGCTCATGGTAAATGATCATAAATGTTTGTTGAATGGATAACAGACCTGTGAAGTTGTGAATTCAACAGATGTTTTAATTCAGCAAATTGCAGAAGCACATTGTCAGTTCTGTTTGGCTTGTTTGTTTTCCAAATCTATCCCAGCCTCCAGGCTCCTAAATTTTTTTATTTTTATTTTTTAGCATTGGCATGGAAAGGACCTGAGTTTCAGTCCAGATTTCAAAACAAGAAATTAGGGATTTGAGTCAACTTAAGGTACCCAGTGCTGTTAGAAGCAACCTCCCAGCATCCTCAGCTCCCAGAACCCTAGCAGCAGTCCTAGGGCCCCTCCCACTCTTCAAGAGTCTCCTCCCACTTTGTGGGCCTCCCCCAACTCTTCTCACCAGGCTCCTCCTACTCTTTGTACCTATTCACGGCAATAGTTCTGCGGTCACCCCTCAGGCTGTCCTGTGTGGACCAGGGGTCCTGCTGATGACCCCAGAAACTGAATGGGAATTCCTCTGCCTTCTATCCAGGGGCAAATTTTGTGGGGCCCAAAGTTTGTCCATAAAAAGGGGCACTCTTTAAGAAAAAACTACAAAGTTACAACAGCAAAATTAGATCGAAGGAGCATTTGTTTAGGAAAAAAGAAATCACAGCAAATCATCGATTTTAAAAAGCTGACAAGTACCACATATAATACCAAACAGAGGAAAACATCTGCAGTGGTTTTTTCCTACCTTTTTTGGCTGCACACTCTGATAACCTTTTCATACATCAATATTTTTTATTATTTTCCATAGAGAGAGCTGAGAGATAATTCAACCTTTTTTTTTTTAGCATGGTTGATCAACATTTGTTTTGTCACATTAAATAGTTTGAAAATGTTTCTTGCGACTTCCCTGGTGGTCCAGTGGTTAAGAATCCACTTTCCAGTTCAGGGGACCTGGGTTTGATCCCTAGCCAGCAAGTTAAGATCCCACCTGCCACAGGGGGTACTGAGCCTGCACGCCGAAACAATGACCTGATACAGCCAAATAAATAAATATTTTTAAAATGTTTCTTAGCCTCGAAATTCATGATTGGTAAAGTCCTATACACTTTCAGGATTGTTATCAAATCTGGGAAAATCTCTATCAGGTTTGTTTCCATACACGAGAGATAAGATTTCAGGGCATTTCAAGGTTTCTCGTATGGTGATTGGCCTGAGAGTCTTTGAACTGATGACGCTTGTGAACCATTTTGTGGTCAGTGTTCTTGCTGTCGTGGTGACTTACGAGTTTAAGCGGCCTCCAATGATGCCAAATCAGCATGAAAGTTAACTATTTTCCAATGCGTGCTTTTTTAAAAATTATTTTATTTTATTGGAGTACAGATGCTGGGCTTTCCTGGTGGCTCAGCTGGTAAAGAATCTTCCCTCAGTGCAGGAGACCTGGGTTCGATCCCTGGGTTGGGAAGATTCCCTGGAAAAAGGGAATGGCAACCCACAGCAATATTCTTGCCTGGAAAATTCCATAGAGGAGCCTGGCGGGCTACAGTCCATGGGGTTGCAAAGAGTCAGACACGACTGCGTTACTTTCACTTCTACTTCCTCGTTGCTTGGCAGTGTTACCAGTTTCTGCTGCACAGCAACATGAATCAGCTGTATGTATACATACAGCCCCTCTGTCTTGGATTTCCTCCCATTTAGGTCACCACAGAGCCCTGCGCAGAGTTCCCTGTGCTGTATGGCAGGTCCTCATTAGCCATCTATCTTATACACAGTAGTGTCTGCTGCTGCTGCTGCTAAGTCGCTTCAGTCGTGTCCGACTCTGTGCGACCCCATGGACTTCAGCCCACCAGGCTCCCCCGTCCCTGGGATTCTCCAGGCAAGAACACTGGAGGGGGCTGCCATTGCCTTCTCCAATAGTAGTGTGTATCTATGTCAGCCCTGATCTCCCAGTTCATCCCACCCACACCTTCCCTCCCGAGTGTCTATACATTTGTTCTCTGTGCCTGTGTCTCTATTTCTGCTCCCAATGTGTTTTTAAGACACATTCCTCTTCATCAACCAGGTTATCAAAATCCAAGAGCTGTTCATTTCTTCCATTCTAAAATGATTTCTTCCTCTTAGTGAATTACTGTTAGTTATAATTCAGCTATCAATTTCAAACTAACTTCTATCCGATTCATTATTTATCTTTATCCCTTTTGTTCATTACTTCTGGGGCTTCCCTGGTGGCTCACAGTAAAGAATCTGCCTGCAATGCGGGAGACCTGTGTTTGATCCCTGGGTTGGGAAGATCCCCTGGAGAAGGGAATGACTACCCACTCTGGTACTCTTGCTTGGAGAATTCCATGGACAGAGGAGCCTGGTAGGCTACACCCCATGGGATGGTAAAGAGTAAGACACAACTGAGCAACTAACACTCACTGCTTTTCATTACTTTTAATATGAACTTAAAGAAGGTCCCTTTCATATCTGTTTGAGCCATGAGTTTATAACTTTTCATTCTTCTTTTTTTTGGCCTGGGCGTGGAAATGTTCCACATTTGAACAATCATTTTTGGTGTGTGTCATTTACAATTTGTTTTTCTTTCTTCCTTGTCCAGTCTTCAAAAATACATTTTGGAGTCTTGAAAAATGTCACCATCTCGCGACATCAGGCTTGAACAGCTTTGTGGTGGGAGCTCATCCTGCTGCCACCTTTCCTTGTCTCTCTCCCCTTCACGGCAGTGGCATTGGAGCGGCTCTCTAAGAGGAAAAGCCAGGCCAGGTGTGTGTTGAAATATTCCATTAAGAGGGTGAACTCGGAAATAACACCTATAGCCACTGGAAACACTGCAGAAGTCAGCAGCCGCGTGGGCCAGCTTTTCAACTCTGATGGGATCTAGGAGGCTTGATAGCTGTTTGCCACATTTCAGCATCCCTGAGAACAGATTCTTCCACTTAAAATGCTATGGATCTGATAATTGAAAGAGTCTCCCATTGCCTGCCTCCTGGCTGCTCATTTCTCCTCCATCACCCAGACTGTTCATGTCCTGACCCTGGTAAACCCATTAATCAGACTCGGGAACCACAGTTACGTAGAAGTGACCGTGAACGAGGTAAATATGCGTGCTTGCATGCTGAGTGCTTCCGTCGTGTCCGACTCTGCGCGACCCCATGGACTGTAGCTCACCAGGCTCCTCTGTCCGTGGGATTTCTCCAGGCAAGAAGACTGGAGTGGGTAGTGATTCCCTTCTCCAGGGGATCGTCCCGATCCAAGGATTGAACCCGGTTCTCCTGCCGTGCAGGCAGATCCTTTACCATCTGAGCCCCCAGTTTCTCTAAATGCCCATCAGTGGCCACTCCAATGCCACTGCCACGAAGGGGAGAGAGACAAGGAAAGGTGGCAGCAGGAGCAACCGGACCTGGTTAAAATACACCACCCTGTAAATTCCATGAACGTAGGACCTCCTGGACCAGGGCGGGGCTGCCTCCAGGGGCTTATGTGGAGGCCACGCACGGGGGGCTTTGGGGCTCGGGCTTTATCAGCCTCACCCCCTCATCCAGGGCTCGGTTCTCAGTGTCCTGCGTTTTCCACTGGAGGATCTTCTGCCTCTCTGATAGGAGTTCTCGGGTAAGTTAGTGTTCCTTGGTGCAGGCAACAAAAACCTCTTGTGGCCAGGCAATAGAGGAAATTAACTGGAAGGAGATCAGAGAGCTCGCGCAGTCAACACCCAGACTGGAGAACCAGCTTGAAAACAGGGCAGGCAGGGGTCAAGATCTAAGTTAAATGTCAGGTTGCTGCTGTGGGAATGGACGACTTGCAAATGCCTCTCCTGCCCCCGTCGCGATGCTGCGCCCTGGGACTGAGGGACCTCGCCAGCGTAGGTGCTGGGACCGGCCCTCACAGGCTCTGGGATGGTGAGGACTTAACAGAAGGAGACTCAGGGAACTCCTGCAGTCTCTGGAGGGGAGATCTTCTTGATTAACCAAGGCATCCTGCCAAGAGGGACAGTAGGAAATTGCAGGGTCCTAGGAACCAGACTGGAGGCTGGGTGCACCCCTTCCCAATTGTCCAAAATATCTGTCGCGTGAAAATACTGACCACTTACTGCGTCCTCGCTGTGGGTCACACATACAGCTGAACAGCGCACAGTCATCTCAGTGACCCTCGTGAACCTGTGAGACAGGCGCTAGTATCGTCTCCACTTCAAGGACACCAACAGGGAGAATTGGAGTGACTTCATGATTTGACCAGGCTTCCCTGGTGGCTCAGACGGTGAAGAATCTGACTGCAGTGTGGGAGACCTGTGTTTAATCCCTGGGTTGGGAAGATCCCCTGGAGCGGGAAATGGCAACTCCCTTCAGTATTCTTGCCTGGAGAATCCCCATGGACAGAGGAGCCTGGTGGGCTACAGTCCATGGGGTTGCAAAGAGTCGGACATGACTGAGCAATTAAGCACGTGATTCAACCAGCGCGCACAGCCTGTGTGTGATGGGGGCCGATTCATCCCCCACCCGCCCGTGTGACCCTGAGTTCTTGTTCTTGGACCTTCTGTAACATTTTCCGTAGGGAAAATAGAAAGAGAACTTGGTTTTTCCTCACGATCAGATTTATTTTACAATATCGACAGCTGGGATGTGCACCACATGCAACGTCACACAGACATTTTGGCAGCGTGTACTTTTGCTCCATAATTGCATCTACAAAGACAGGATGTCTCAGAAATTCCTTTTAGCATGCCTCCTCTAGAGATAAATGTATAGCATATTTTATGATGATATGTGCTGCGATTTCAAGCAGATTTCTTGATGAGGGTTGTTCTGACCCGGCGTTCATGAGAACAGAACCTCTGGTTATGTGTATTTCAAACCGATTTCTTCTCCACCAGCCATGACCCACTCACTTCCGGCAACGTTTAGATGTCCTTACAACTCTGGGCCTGCATTTTTCTCCATGATACCAGCCAAGCTGGCACAGAGGGTAGTGGCAATACCCCTGAAAGACATTCCTTTGCTGAGACGGCTTGCATTGACTCAATTATATGTAGAAGTGGGGACTGTGAACCTCATAGATTCCCGTGAAGCCCACACTGCCGGTGCCACCAGCCCAACCTTCCCTCAGGCAGGGCCCCTGTCACCTGCGGCCATGCCAGTGTCACGTGGCCTGAAGTGGCAAGTGATGGAGGAAGAGTTGGCGCAGAGAGAGCCTGTGGTCTTAACTGGTGCAGAACATGGTAAATTTTATCGAAATATAATGGTGTGAACAATTTCTAGGGCTCCTCTTCTTCCACATGCAGCTGAGGGGCCCTGTGTTGGCCACTTACCCCGAGAGGTGAGGTCCCCTTCGTCACCAACCATCTACTTTGGATGGGCCTCTTGGTTCCTGTCCAGGTCAGAGGAGGCGTGCATGGAGCATGCGGTTTGGGTCAAAAGATAAGTGCTGAATCATAGTCTTCCTTCCTTTCTTTTCTTTCTTCTTCTTCTTCTTTTTTTTTTTTTAGCTTCATAGTACGCAGGATCTTAGTTCCTTGACCAGGGATTGACCCCGTGTCCCTTGAAGTGGAAGTGTGGAGTCTTAACCACTGGACTACCTGGGAAGTCCTGAATCATAGCCTTTCTATTCACTGGCTGTGTGACTCTGGATAAAACAGTGACCTCTCTGAGCCCCGCTGCTACGCAGCACTACACAGGTGTTGGTTATTCTTATGAGCCAAATGAGTGTTTATTATGCTTACAGCATGCAAGGCCAGTACTGGTGCTGGGTGCTCCATAAGATGCCTGGAATGACTGCTAAAGAGCTTCCCACCCCTCATGTTCCCCTGGGACACACAGACCTGGGGATCCGACCTGAGATGGGAAAGGTGACCCAGGAATCAGAGGACATGGAGAGCATACCTGCCTCTGGGGCCTGTCCATCCCTGGCTCCTTCAGTGAACTCCAGGGGGAGGCCGGGAATGGGGGGTGCCCAGAGGAGGCCAGGACGGGATGGGGGACCCGGGGGAGGACAAGTTGAGATGGGGGGCCCAGGGAAGGCTGGGACTGGATGGGGGACCCAGGGGAGGCTGGGATGGGATGGGGGACCCGGGGGAAAACAGGACAGGATGGGGGACCCACGGGAGGCCAGGATGGGATGGGGCCCCACAGCGGTGCCAGAATGGGATGGGGGGCCCATGGGAGGCCAGGATGGGATGGGGCCCCACAGCGGTGCCAGAATGGGGTGGGGGACCCATGGGGAGGCCAGGATGAAGTGGGGTGCTGCCCACAGCTGAACCAGGATGGAATGGGGCCCCACAGCGGTGCCAGAATGGGGTGGGGGACCCATAGGGAGGCCAGGATGAAGTGGGGTGCCCACAGGTGAACCAGGATGGGATTGGGGACCCACAGAGGTATGAGAATGGGATAGGGGGCCCATGGAAGGCCAGGATGGGATGGGGGCCCACAGAGGTGCCAGAATGGGGTGGGGGACCCATGAGGAGGCCAGAATGGAGTGGGGTGCCCACAGGTGGGCCAGGATGGGATGGTGGACCTGGGGGAGGCTGGGACTGGG
>SJYQ01018426.1:41400-57710 GCA_006410935.1 Redunca redunca
CCCGTGGCTGCAGTCGCAAGTCTTTCCTTTGGGTTCAACACAAGTTTAAATAACATTTATCAAATTTATACTGTGTACTACACATATACAATAGCATATATACACACAAAACCTATCCCTACATATAACACACACAGTTTATACATATATGATATGTGTGTGCTTAGTCCCTCAGTCGTGTCCGACTCTTGCGACCCCATAGACTGCATGTAACCTGCCAGGATTCTCTCTCCGTGGGATTCTCCAGGCTAGAATACTGGAGTGGGTTGCCATTTCCTTCTCCAGGGGATCTTCCCGACCCAGGAGTGGAACCCAGGTCTCCTGCTGACTGAGCTACAATATATATACACATATGATGGCACATAGGGAAGTGTGAAGTCTTAGTTGCTTGCTGTGTCCAACTCTTTGTGACCCCATGGACTGTAGCCCATCAGGGTCCTTTGTCCATGGAATTCTTCAGGCAAGAATACTGGAGTGGGTAGCCATTCCCTTCTCCAGGGGATCTTCCTGATCCAGAGATCCAGGATGCAGGTCTTCTGCGTTGTGGGCAGATTCTTTACCATCTGAGCCTCCAGGGAAGCCCAATAGCACATATATAGGCATATATGTATATATATAGGCGTATACAGATACCCATAGCAAACACATGTAATAGCGTATATACATATAGACAGAGTAAGGACACATAGGTAAACGTAGACATATACACAAACAGCACATGTGCACACACACACAATATGCGCAAATGTGTATTTAAGTGTGCACAAGCGCACAAGCAGAGCCCATCTAAGCGATGACTGACGGACAGAGCCCATCCTACAGAACGCACAGTCCATTGGCAGAGAGGAAAATGCACAGTGAGACGACTGCCCCCGACCGCGGGGCGTGGTGGTGGAGCAGGGGTGACTGACGAGATGGGGACTCCCCGCGTGGGAGGGGCTGGGAGGTTCTGAGGACCAAGGGGCAGCTGGGAGAGGCCAGGTGAAGGGGGCTCAGATCCCACTCCCCCGGCCCCTCCCCAGCCCGCGGGACCCTCCTCCGTGCCACCAGCCTAGGGTGCTGTGGCCAGGTGGCTGCCCTCAGGGCTCTATGAACACACATTCATTCAAGCCGCACTACGTGAGCGGGGTTGGGCTGCTCTCCCAGGACCACATGCTCCCCGCTGCTGCCGGGAGGTGGGTGGGGCGATGCACACAGCGGGCAGACCCCCACCCCACTTCCCCTGCCTGATCCGGGTCAGGGACCCTCAGCACCTGCTCCTTCCTGTCAGGTACCCACTCTGCAAACGCTGATGGATCGAAGACGGGGCAGAGCTGCCGGGGGTGCGGGGCCAAGAAGACAGACACGTGCTGCCCTCCCGGGAGGAGGCTCTGAGGGCAAGTGGTGGGTCAGCAAGGAGAACGAAGCTTCCAGTGGGCTGGCTGTCCCAGAGCCGGTGACAGCAGTGACCCAGGAGCTTAGAGCTCACAGTTGACAGAGCAGGAGGCAAGGCTGGAATGAGCAGGGGTGGGAGGGACTGCTGATCCCAGAAAACCCCTCCCGGGGGCAGCACTCAGCCCCCAGAGACCCCCAGGGGCACCCAGGAGCCTGCTGTGGGCCCAGGGAGTGCTCGTGAACTTCTGAAGGAGTTTGTCCTCTTGGGTGAGGCGGGGGGAGAAGGTGGAGAAATGAGATCGAGAGGCAGAGGTTGTATTTATTAAAAAAAAGAAAAAGATATTACTGCTTGGCTGTATGTGGATAGGAGTGACTCAGCAGCCAGCGGGCAGCGGCAGGGGGTCGCTGATGGTCAGGAAAGCTGCAGGAGGGCTCCTGGGGGAGGTGAGAGGCCAGGGGACCGGGCACTGCCCAGAGGCTGGCCTGGCCCGGCTGGGAACTGGGGCGTCAGCCCAGAGAGAAGCAGAGACTCTGGCCACGGGCAGGACACAAGATGGGAAGAAGCCGTTGCTCTTTTTCAGTGAAAATGGTGCTGGTGGTTTAGTCACTAAATTGTGTCCGACTCTTTAGCGACCGCATGGACTGACTGTAGCCCGCCAGGCTCCTCTGTCCATGGGATTCTCCAGGCAGGAATACTGGAGTAGGTTGCCATTTCCTTCTCCAGGGCATCTTCCCAACCCAGGGATTGAACCCGGGTCTCCTGCATTGCAGGCAGACGCTTTATCCTCTGAGCCACCAGTTTGAAGAGAGGAGGGGCCCTTCTTCCCACTGATTACAGACCAAGCTGTGTCTCCCTCAAACTCATCTGTTGAAACCCTGTCCCCAGCATGGCTGTGTTTGGAGCTGGGCCTTTGAGGAGGTGATTAAGGTCAAAGGAGACCGTTAGGGCGGGGCCTTGACCCGGTAAGGTTGGAGTCCTTTTTAATAAAAGATCAGTTTTGTCTTTTGGCTGCACCACGCGGCATGTGGGGTCTCAGTTCCCTGACCAGGAATTAAATCTGCCCCCTGCACTGGGAGGGCAGAGTCTTAACCACTTAGCCAGGGAAGTCCCATGACTCATGTCCTTTTAAGGAGCGATGCCAGAGTTCTCTCTCCCTCCCTCGCCCCCTCCCCTCCTCTTTCTCGCTCTCTTTCTTTTCCCATGCCACATAGGACACAGCAGCAGCGTGCCTATCCGCAAGTCAGGAAGACAGCTCTCACGAAGCATCCAACTGTCTGGCGTCTTGATCTCAGACTTCCAGCCCCCAGAACGGTTAGAAAATAGAGATGTTCCCTCATGCCTTCTGTTTGAGGTACTTGGTTACGGCAGACAGATGAGCAGACTCATGCCCCAGTGAAAGGAAATGCTGAACTGTGACCACTTCCCAATAGAAGGAAATAGCACACACACTCGGCTTGCAAATGGACCGGGCGGCGTCCATGCATGGCTTCTCCTCCCACGGGGGCAGGCTTGTGTCTTGGTTGCCCCTGAGTTGCAAGCAGTGTGAGTTCAGTAAATGGGGAGGGACCCCCAGACTCAATGCCACGCTGTGTGCTCCCTGGACACCCTCCTCCTCCGTGCCTCCGCCCGGCCTCACACTCCAGTCCAGCAGGTGCATCCCCCAGGTTGGCCTTGGTCTGACTTGATCCCTCTCCACAGGCTTATGGTCCCCAACACAATGCCTGCAGGAGTGAATACTCACTCACGGCTTATTGATGGGTGACGGTTTAAAATATAGAACGGTCCAGTGGTTAAGACTCTGACCTTCCACTGCAAGGCGCATGGGTTCGATTCCTGACCAGCAAACTATGACCCTGCGTGGCATGCAGCGAGACCAAAAATTAAATAAAATAAAGCACAAAATCTACCGAGTGAGCTGTCATCTTCCTGTCCTTGAAAGCCTCGTTTGAATTTTTGCCTCTTTCATGGAAGACTTACAGAAATGTGTTATTTTCCACGACTGTGATGACGTCTACTTCTCACTGCACTTTAAACATTTTTTTTTAATTGCATAGATTAGATACCAAAGCAGGCTTACTTTTAAAGATTCAAATGGTAAAGAAAAAATAAGGTGTTGCCCCGTCCTTACCCCGGGTAATGCTGTGTGACTGTATCCTTGAAGGGTTCTTTCCAGTGCCTAATACCCTACCCGGCTGTTTCATAAGCCGATTGTTCAAAAATCAATTGTCTGTCTTCTCTTTAAGTCGGGTTTCCCCAGCACCTGCTGGTCTTACCTTTGTCCTGATTTTGCCATTACCATTGATGGGGCACCCCAGAGAGTGGTAAGAACCGTCATATTAAAAAAAAAAGAACCTGTCACCTGTTTAAATATTTTGAAGGGAGGCTTCACGAAGTCATTTTATTTAGATGAGAGCTCATGGGGCAGCCTGTCCTGCCACCACCCAGAGAGGGGGAACCAGGGGCCTCTCACCTGCTCCAGCCGTGGTGTTCAGCCTTCCAGGAAAGGTGGCGGCCCCTCCTGGCTCCGGTGCTTGGGGTCTCAGCCGCACCCCTTGGGCCCAGCCCCCAGGGCTCGCCTGCCCCCGTCCTGGCTCAGCAGGGAGGCTCTGAACCGTCCTCCGCTGTCCCCAACCTTGGCCTCAGAGGCGCCTGGCTTCTGGGGCCTCAGGAGAACCTTCTCCTGGCTCCCTCCGAGAAGCAGGAAGGGGAGCTTGAGGCATAAATGCAGGAAGGGCACCCGCCCCACCCAGTGGGGGCCTGCAGAAGAGCTGTCTGGGGGCTAATGGGCCTGGCTGGGCGTGGCCTCCCCGGCTCCCTGTCTGGAGGAAATGGAACACGAATCTGGGGGCCCATGAAGACGGATGAGGGGGGTCACCCATCTCCTCCACCATCCCGGCCATGCTCCCCTTCCTGAAGGCTGTTTGGGACAGCCATGGCGACCTCAGGGTACCGGCCAGTCCCGTGGTGGGGGTGGGGGGTTAGGGTGGGGCTGTGGAAGGAAGAGGGCCCTTGTCGGCTGAGAGTGTGGAGAGAGCCCATTACGTCTTCGTGGAGATGCTCTGGTCGATGGGCTCGCCCAGCGCTCTCGGTGTGGAGGGCGGGGTGGGGGAGAAGGCACGCGGGGCCTGCCCTCTAGGACCTTGTTTTCAAGTCTGAGTTCTACCGCCTGTCAGCTGGAGATGTGCGTGGTTTTAGGGGGCCTCTCTGGGCGTCCTGGGGGTTGACTGTGAGGGAGCCTCATGTTCTGTCCCGGGAGGCAGGTCAGCTTGGCTCCTCGGGGCTCTGAGGTCTCACAGAGGGCACTCAGCTGAGGCCAGAGGGCTGGCTGAGCCTCGGGATGGTGCCGGAGGGCTAGAACATTGTGGACCTGGGTTTGGATTCAAGGAGCATGACTCAACTCAGAAGAATCTGCTTCTGGTTTCCAGCTCATGGAACTAACTGAGAGCAAAGAAACCAAACACCCTGAAGGTGTTCAGAGGGCAGCCTTGCCCAAACCAGGCAGCACCAGCTCGTTCTGTGGGGCCATCTGGAAGTGGTCCCTGGAGGTGTCTCATCTGAAGGCTCAGCTGGGGAATGACCGGCTTTCAAGCTGCCACAGGTGTTGATGGGACTGAGTTCCTTGCAGACTGTTGGACTGTTGCTGCCCGTTAGCCAGAAGCTGCCCACAGCTCCTCACCATTGAGGTCTCCCCAGGATGGCAACTCCCAACATGGCAGCTTGCATCCTCAAAGCTAGCAAGGGGGAGAGTCTGCTGGCAAGGTGGGAATCACCAGCTCACGCCCTCCACTCCGTTCTGCTGGTCAGAAGGGAATTACCTGGTCCAGCCCACACTCAGGGGATGGGATCACGCAAGCATGTGGATACCAGAGGTGGGCTGACAGGGGCACCTTGGATTCTGGGGGCCATGCTTATTGACTGATCAAGAACCTCCCTGGGTGCCAGTCCTTAATACTTCCTGTCCAGCGTAGAGCATGCTGTGGACCAGGACCACTGTGTGTTGCTTCGGTTTTCTCCTTTCCAGTTCAGTTCAGTCCAGTTGCTCAGTTGTGTCTGACTCTTTGCGACCCCATGGACTGCAGCACGCCAGGCCTCCCTGTCCATCACCAGCTCTCGGAGTTCACCCAAACTCACATCCATCGCGCCAGTGATGCCATCCAGCCATCTCACCCTCTGTCGTCCCCTTCTCCTCTCCAAATGGGACTAAAAAAAAAAATCGGAGTTTTTCCCTTTGTCCTGTCCACTGTGGGTTGTGGACACATATTTACAAACACACGTTCATCTGGCTGCGCTGGGTTGTAGGCTTAGCTGTCCTGAAGCATATGGGACCTTAGTCCCTCGACCAGGGATTGAACCTTCGTCCCCCACACTGCAAGGTGGATTCTTAACCACTGGACCACCAGGGAGGTCCCTGAATTGTATGTCCTGAGAGTGGCCATCATCATCTGGATGGGATGCATGGTGCCCATCACTAGGACTGAGTACCAGTCTAGAGGAAGTGCCTCTGGATCTGATGGAGAGAGATGCAGGTGGTCTCTCTCCCAGATCCTGGGCTCGGTGCCGGGCAGGTGTCTCTGGGATTGACTTTAGATTGTCCCTCCTCTGGAGGGGAAAGGGGAGCACACTTTCTGCTATGAATAATAGAGCTACAGATCTGTGATAGGAACATTATAAAACCATATGTGGGAAAGAAGTGGGTGTGAGGGTGGTGGGCCGTGGTCTGCCTTTCGCACCTTACCTGCTGGCATCTCCTTTCCATGCTTTTTGTTTGAGCTCACCTCTTTCCCGGGCTTCCCTGGTGGCTCAGCGGGTAAAGGATCTGCCTGCAATGCGGGAGACCTGGGTTTGATCCCTGGGTTGGGAAGATTCCCTGGAGAAGGGGAAGATTACCTTCTCCAGTGTTGTAGCCTGGAGAGTCCATGGGGTTGCAAAGAGTCAGACATGAGTGAGCAACTTCCACTCACCTCTTCCCCACTTTCAGTGTGGTGGGCACCCCCTTATGCCTCAGGGCCTCCCTCAGCACAGCGGGCACCCCCTTACGCCCCAGGGCCTCCCACTTAAGGGGAGGGCAGGCGACCAGTGCCTGCTCAGGGAGCATGAGGGTCGGGACTTTGTCAGAATTACCAGCAAAGGGATGTTCTCCTTCTGCTGAGATTGCTGAAATTGTCAAATGTGAACTGGGAGCTACTAGTTACCTGCCATTTAGTTGACTCATTGAGAACAAAGGCTGTATGGACCAAAGCAAAGGTGAGAAGCAGAGGAAAAGACAGGTAACCTCAGGAACACCATCTGATGCTCCGGACCCAGCTGCGTCTGTACTGAGAATCACTTGTGGCCCTTTGCTGGCATGTGAGTCAGGGAGTTCCTTTAAACGCAAGCACATGCCCTGCCTGTACCACCCACCCTCCCCCTCAGCCGGTTAAACTGGGGGGTTTCTGTTGCGTGTGTGCTCAGCTGCCAAGTCGTGTCCAACTCTTCGTGACCCCATGGACTGTCGCCTGCCAGGCTCCTCTGTCCATGGGACTTCCCAGGCAGGAATACTGGAGCAGGAAACATCCAGGGGGTTTTTCCAATCCAGGGATCGAACCCGTATCTCCGGCATCTCCTCCACTGGCAGGTGGATTCTTTACCACTGAGCTGCCTGGGAAGCCGGGGTTCTTGTTACTTGTCACCGAAAGTTCTGGCTGATAAAATTTCTGCTTATGAAATTAATCGTAATCTAGACTCTACAGTTACATAAGGCAGAGATGAGCGGTTGCCTCAGGGTTGGGGCAGAGGCCGGGGATGATGGGCTGGGTGCCCTAGGAAAATTTCAGGTGATGGAAATGTTCTCTTGGGGGATGGAAACATTCTGTACATTGGTTTGGTGATAACGTGAGCACACACACGTGTGTCTAAGATTATTGAACTCTACATTAAACGGATGCAACTTATTGTATTAATGCATCCATTAGACTGCCATTAAATAATTACGAAGATTAAAAAAAAAAAATCTGCCTGTGTAGGGAAGCCTTCTCCTGAGTTGCCAGGAAACTTGCTGCCGGCATCTGACTCACTGAAGCGGAGTTTCCATGAGTTTTAATTTTATGAACTGTGTCCTGTTGTTTTCTCCAAACCCCTACTGGCCGCTCTCCAGCCCCAACTGGCTGAGAATGTGATATTCTCGCACTCATGTTTTCGATTGTCTTGGTTCTGGAAGATTCTGCGATAGGTTTGCAGAGCTCCCTGACCTTGTGGCCAACCCGCTTAGGGACAGGCTTCCCTGGGCCGGGGCTTCTCCCCGAACATTGAGAGGCTGGATCATGAATGGACTCATCGCTCCATCTTGCCTTCTAAAGGGAGCTCTTGGTTCTCAGGACAGAAGAATCCTCTTGGCTGAGGCTTTTGAACCAAGCTTTGCAGAAAAGCTCTTGGGCTTCAGAAAGTTCTGGCATAAAATACAAACCCCAATTTATCTCAAAACCACACTGGCAGGAGATACGGGAAAGCTGGGCAGATGCTAGAGAAGCATTCCATTTCCTCTTCTTAGGGTGGAAGTTAAGACAGAGATGTCAGCTTCCAGGCCGTTCATTGCACCGTCTGCTGAACATGCATGTCTTCGCATCCCCCACTTCATTCTGGACATCCACAGCCTGAAACTGAGCTGTCCCCGCCTTTGGTTACTAGTGACCATGGGATAAAACAAGGCTGGTCCAGGGTGTTGCTGGATTGTGATGGGCTTGCTATGTCTGGCCATCACCCCTGAACCTCAGTTCCCAGTGCTTGGCTGATGGAAAACACAGAGGTTCAGAGGTCTGAGCTTCCAGGGAAACAAGAAAACCACTGTGCTGGATGGTGACTGGGGCTCCACAGAGGGCTGTCCACCTGGCAGGACTGATCTTCAACGGGCAACCCCATTTCTGAGCCCCGGCGTCCACAATGGCCGCGAATAGTCTGTACCGCAGAGTCCTGTCCTGAAGATTAAAGGCGACTGATTCGGGGAGCTCAGTCCAGGGCCAGCTGCACACAGTAGGTCCTCAATAAATGATGGGATAGGATGAGGGGTGGGAAGGAGCCTCAAGAGGAAGGGGATGTATCTGTACTTACAGTTGATTCACACTGATGTACGGCAGAAACAAATACATCATTGTGAAGCCATCATCCTCCAATTAAAACTATAAAGAAATAAACAGTAGTCATCACCCCGACCAGCAGGGTTAGGATTGGCTGTTCCCACGAACGTCCCTCCTTCAGTGGCCCCTCCCCTCCCCTCTGAAGTCTGTCAGTAATGTGGGAAAACCAGGGCACTGCCCACTGAGGTCCCATGGTTCATGGGAGGCGAACCCCTGCTCATGTAGAGACACCAGAGAGAGAAAGTACGAAAAAGTGGAGAAGTCCGTCTTGCCTGAGGCCACCCCTCCCCCTCCCTCCACCGCACTTATCCTACGGGGTGGGGGCTTTGGGGAGCCGCAGAGAGACAAGGGTTCTTTCTTTGTCCAGCCACCTAGAAGCTGCCTAGTGGGCATGGAGACCTCACTCCCCAATCCTATGACTCTGCTGACAGCAGTTGTCAGGGGAGACCGGTCAGACCTCTTGCCCGAGGCAGTTTCGGGGGCGGAAATCTGTGATGCTTGGTGGACCCTCGCCTTCCTGCCTTTATGGGACACCCAGAAAGAAGGAGGCTTTGCGGGGGGGGACTGCTGGGGGCTAAGCTGGGCTGTTTCGGTGGGTGAGGATAGCTGAGGCATATCACCCCACCGATGCAGTGGACTCTGGAGGCCCCTTTTAATAATTAAACACCAAAGGAGGGAGGAGGAGCATGGTCCAGGGCTGAGGCATCTGCTAGCAGGCGTCTATGTCTTTACCCACCATTAGCACAGACCACAGAGTCAGACACGGCTGAAGTGACTTAGCAGCAGCAGCAGCCCAGACCCATTAGCACAGAAGTGAGGTGGTCGGGGTGTGGGCAGGTTATGCATGAAAGCTTCCTGGGGTGGGGTGGCAGGGGGCTGGGGCGGCAGGGGGCCAGAGAGGCCTGGCTCCTTGGCAAGATCGTAGGGAGAAGGGGCCAAGGGCTGGGAGAGGCCTCAGTCCTGGAATTTGCACCTCCCCCTGCTTTTGGCTTAGCACCTGCTAAGGGCACATGTGTGTTCAAATATACAACTGCAGCCCTGCTCTGACTTCCAGGCCCTGCTGTGGACCAGTGTCGCCCACCCACCCACACACCAGGCCTGAGTTCTGAGCCAAGCCAGCCAGCAGGGAGGCCCTGGTTGAGCTCCTGGGTGGGTTGGGGACAGCTTCCTACGGGGGACTCAGGGCTGGAGGGCTGGGGTGGGGGCTCCTGAGAAGAGGTGAACTCCAGGGATGTACTGTGCCCTGAGGAGCCAGCCCTGGTTGGCCTCCTCGGGCACCTGAAGGCCTGGAGGCCTTCCTGCCCCGTGGAGGCCTGAGCTTTCCAAGTGACGGGTCCAAGTCCCGGCTCCTACCACCTGGTTTCTCTGGGGCCCCAGAAATATTAGCGGTGCTGCCCTCCAGCTCTGCTCTCCCGGGGTTCCATCTGGTGTGTGGAGTAGGGCCTGGGGGGGTGCACCCTAGGAGCTGGGACCGGGGACGTGGACACCGGCCCCAACACCAGGGCTCCTGGAACCTTGGCCTCTGGGGCACACAGCAGGGGCCTTGCTGGAGAGGCGGCCAGGGCTGAGAGAACAGGGAGCTTGGGAGTGGAGGCCTGAGGGGGCCGGTCCTTGGGGCCACGTACTTGGGGGTCAGCCGGCCTGAAGGGGTGTTGTGGCCTGGGCCCTGGCATCACCAGGGTGAGGCAGAGGGCATCCAGGGTCTGCGGGCAGAATGCCAGCCGCCGGGTGGAACCGCTCCCTTGAAGGGCAGTTCCCTCCACTGGCCACCCTGCCTGCCCCACCCCCCACCATCTCCACAGAAGAGGGGTGCTCTGCTTCAAGGGTCCCCGATGCCTCTGCCCTTGGTCTCTCCCTGGGGCCTGTGCAGTGAGCGGTTTCCCCAGATCTTCCCACAAAAGGGCGGGGGTCCCAGGTTGGATCCAAAATGGTTGACTCCCACTGGCTGTCGGGGCGAGGGGTGGTCAGGGAGCTGGCCAGCCCAGCCCAAGTGGAGGCCGTCTCCTGGGAGGGGCTCTAGGCTCTGGCTGGGAAGTCGGGAGGTGCCAGGCACGGGGACGCCAGCCTGGCCCCGGAGACCTCAGGACAGACAGTTCTGGAAGGCGGGAGGGACAGACAGCAGAAGATGCCACGGCCCCCTGGGGTGGGGGTCGGGGGGACTCCGTGTGGACATACTGTGTCCTTCCCGGGCCGGGCCGTATCAGCCAGCACAGAGCCTGGAACTCAGGAGGTGTGATGAAAGCTAAGTTTCCAGAGGGAACGGGGGGCCTTGGGTGGGTGGAAAGGGCACCGGGGTTAGCCAACAGAGGGTAGCGTGGGGATCATGCTCCCCCAGCAGAGAAGTGGACACCGTCCCTGTAGAGGGAGCAACTGCGGGTGTAGACAGTCCCACCAGGAGCCGGGGCACGAGACCTGGGGTACGGAGCAGGCTGTGCGGGGAAGGGAGCACGGAAGGGCAGCCCACCTGGGTCTCGGATGCCCGTGGGGTCCTCAGTGTGGGCATGAGCCCACGGACAGGACAGAGGGCAGGAAGTCTTCCTCAGTGCAAGATAGAAGACGTTTATTGATACACATTTACTGTCTTTCATAAAACCTCCGTTGACCAGGCTGGGCCACTGTGCTTGCAGGTGGGCGGGGTGGCCAGGGAGAGCCAGCACCCACTTTCAGCCGGCCCACCAGAGCCCCGTGGGCCAGGCAGATGGCGGCTTGGACACACCAGCCGGCACGGAGTCAGAAAAGAGAGTGAGTTACCCAAGCCGGCCAAGGCTCCTTTCTGCATTCAGCCACTCGCCAGGACAGAAGCCCCACCGTCTGGGCCGCCCAAGGGCTCCCCGGAGGCAGGAACGTCATCCGCAGAAAGACAGGACCCTGAGGTGGTTAAGGGGCAGCTCTCCCCCGCAGCTCACAAGGTCACCTTAAGAGGACAGAAGGGAGCCAGGAGGTGTCCTCACAGCAGGAGGAAGTTGCTGGCCCGACGGGCGATGGTGCTGGCCGAGTCATTCTCGGGGAGGGCTGCCTCACGGGGCAGGAGGCGGACAGGGCTGAGTGATGCCCTCCTCTCCCTTCCTGACCATCCTGGGGTCCGGAGGAGCCCCACACCCGGCCCATGGCTTGGGGGCGATTTCTGTACCGCAGCTCAGGGAAGGAGGGGTGGCCGGGGGA
Organism: Redunca redunca; assembly: GCA_006410935.1. Lineage (NCBI taxonomy): Eukaryota > Metazoa > Chordata > Mammalia > Artiodactyla > Bovidae > Redunca > Redunca redunca. The sequence goes on from SJYQ01018426.1 coordinate 53,047, forward strand.
GCCTGGCAGGGTCATGGGGGGCTGTCTGTCTCGCTGCCCGCCTCCCCAGGGGAGCCTGTGCCCTGGGAGGAGCGGCTCGCAGGCGGGAGCAGCTTTCTCTCCCTGCGCTTGGTCTCCAGGGCTGCTGCCGGCTCGCGGCCCTCTGTCAAGGGTCTCTGGAGGTCACGTGGGCCCCGCCTCGCCTGCAGGCGCCCGGCCTCTCAGGAGGCGTTCCCTGAGGGACACTGCATCTCCAGGGTGACTGTGTTGGGCGTGCCGCCTCCCGCCTCCCCCGGCTCGGCCCCGTCCCGCAGGGCCCGCTGGAAGACCACCCTGAGAGGCTCCCACAGGCGCTGCGACTTGTCCCTGCCGGCCAGGAAGTAGACCACGGGCTTGGCGCAGCTGTTGACGCAGAGGCACAGGTCAGTGACGTACTCGGGGAAGGGCGCCGGGATCCGGAAGACCCAGAAGAGGAACCAGTCGATGCCCAGGTAGATGGAGGACACGAGGAACACTGAGACCACGGCCAGGATGACGTGGTTGAGCTTGGCCGAGCGCTGGCGCCGCCGGGCCCGGCACTCCACGTGCAGGATGAGTGCCAGGCAGGGCAGCACCATAAGCGGGCAGAAGACCAGGAAGAGCAGGATGCCCAGGAAGGTGTCCATGTGCCTGCAGCCCACCCCGGACGCCTGGCGGCCCAGGAACACGCAGAAGTAGTTGTGGACGCAGGTGACCAGCAGCGACAGGGCCCAGAGCAGCGAGCACACCACGGCCGACAGGCGCTTGGGCCGACGGCGCCAATACCAGGTGGGAAAGATGACCGACAGGCAGCGCTCCGAGCTGATGGCTGGCAGGAGGCTGACGCCGGTGAGGACCATGCAGAGCCCCGCGATCCGGGACACGGCGCGGACGTAGTCGGCAAAGGGGCCCAGGAAGCCCCCCGTGTTCAGGATGGAGAACACGGCCTTACTAAAGAGGTAGCCGACGTCCGCGCTGGCCAGGTGCAGGAAGTAGACAGAGAAGGGGCTCCTCTTGATGGAGAAGCCGAAAAACCAGAGGACCAGCCCGTTGCCCACCAGGCCGCACAGACAGAGCAGCAGGAAGATGTAGTTCATGACGGCCGGCGGCGGCAGCATGGTGATCTGCTCGATGGCCAGGAAGCCACGGCTGTAGAGCTCGGGGGCTTCACTCACGCCGGGACATACCTGTGCAGGTGTGGAGGGGGAGACGCAGTGATGCTGGCTGGCCCCCACCCCCACGCCCGCGCCTGCATCCAGGTCTGCTAGGCTCCACCCCGACGGCTTCCTGCTGGCTCAGAATCTGCCTTCAATGCAGGAGACCCAGGTTTGATCTCTGGGTGGGGAAGGTTCCCTAGAGAAGGAAATGGCAACCCACTCCAGGATTCTTGCCTGGGAAATCCCATGGACAGAGGAGCCTGGCGGGCTGTGGTTCATGGGGTAGCGAAGAGTCAGACACGAGTGAGCGACTAAGCGTGCGTGCATGCATGCAGGCTCCACCCCCAAGCCCCCACCTGCATCTAGGTATGCTAGGCTCCACTGCAAACCCACATCTGCTTCCAGGAGTGTTGCTTCTCATGACAGACTTCGCTTTGGAGCAACTAACTGGCTCCAACTGGAGCAGAAGACACCCCTGATCTCACAGAGTGCTACCATTCTGTGCCCGAGTCTGCAGCGGGCAGCCTACTGCAGTGATGGTGAAAACAGTGAAAATGATCAGTCCCTCATCAAGGGGCCTGACGTCCCACTGCCCAGAAAACGTCCATACTGTGCAAGAAAACCGAGGAGCCTTTCTACACCGAAGGAAACTAAAGCGGCATGACTGACCATTGCAGGGCTGTAAGCCTGGATTGTGCTGTGGGTCTAGCCATCGCCGTGGAGGCTGTTACGGGAATGACTGGGGAAGAGTGAATACGAACCATGTCTAGATGATGGTATTGGACTTTCTGAACAGTAATGCACTGAAAATGCAGTCCAGAAAATGCACTGTAGCTACATGGGAGGGTCCTCGATCTTAAGAAGATTCAGGCTGTTTGGGGGCAGAGGGCGTTGGAGCCTGTAATTTACTTTCTTTTTAAAAAGTTTTAAAGTATTTATTTGGCTGTGCTGAGTCTTAGTTGTGGTGCACAGGACCGCCACTCTTGCGGCATACGGCGTCTTTAACTGTGACATGTGATCTCTTGATTGCGGCATATGGGATCTAGTCCCCTGACCAGGGATCCAACCTGGGCGCCCTGCACTGAGAGCTTGGAGTCTTAGCCACTGGGTCACCAGGGAAGTCCCTGTAATGTACTCTCATATATCTTTGGGAAAGAAAGTATCTTCAGTGCACTTATAAAACAGAGACTCACAGACTTCAAGAATGAATTAATGGTTGCTGGGAGAGAAGGGATAGTCATAGAGTTTGGCATGGACATGCACCCACTGCTATATTTAAAATGTATAACCGACAGTATAGCACATGGAGCTCTGCTCAGTGTTATGCGGCAGCCTGGGTGAGAGGGGAGTTCGGGGGAGAACAGATACTTGTATGTGTGTAGGTACATGTACGGCTGCATCCTTTCCGCCGCTCACCTGAAACTGTCACATTAGTTTGTGGCTAGCCAACACAAGCTGAGAGGTTTAAAAAAAAATACTAGATGGAAGGCACAAGTGACAACAGGCTGACAGAGCTGATCAAGGTTTATGCAAATTTACAGAACTTGCAATTTTTCATACTAAAACATGAAAACATTTATTTAAAAGAGCAAAATCATTTGCAAGTTACCAAAACAAAAGCGACCCTTGACCCACAGTGGGATCAGAGAGACCTGGGGAATCAGGGTGGTCCCCAACTGGGCCTGGGTGACCCTTTGGTTTTCTGGATCATGAGGGAACTGGGTCTGGCCAGGGGGTCCCTCGAGGGGGAGATGCTGGAAGCAGTGGCTATTTATAGAGCTGTGGGGGAGCGCTTCCGTGGTTTGACACTTGGTCTGGCTGTGTGAGTCCATCTGGCTAAATGTCAGTCTTGGCTGCAGGGTCTGGGCTGGCGTAGAAATGCGTGAAGGTGGGCCAGGTGTAAGAATCCGGCCAGTGGCGGGTGGCGGGGGGGAACAATGGCAAAGCGGAGGGCACCTGTCCTGAGCAAGTGGGCAGCCGCCCTGCTCCAGCCGGGGGGCTCCAGGGCGGACTGGCAGACTGAGTGACGGATCATCTTTCCCCGACTCGAGACTGTAAACTCTGTGTGCTCGAGCTCAGTCACTCAGTCATGTTCGACTCTTTGCAACGCCATGGACTGCACCCCGCCAGGCTCCTCTCTCCATGGGATTCTCCAGGCAAGAATACTGGAGTGGGTTGCCATGCCCTTCTCCAGGGGATCTTCCCGGCCCAGGGATCCAAGCTGCATCTGTTGCGTCTCCTGCTCTGGCAGTGGACTCTACCACTGAGCCAATCTAGGAAGCCTAGATCTTTAAATGTTCTTTATCCCGATCTTTAAACGTTCACATCTAAAAGAAAAAACAGTGTGGGCCAAGCACAGTGTATCTAAATGCTGGATTCTGTGGCTATCGATTTTGACCTCTTGTCCCAAGTGGCTGAGGCTGCCCAGAACACCATCACTCCCCTTGCCATACCTCGGCAGACATCACTAATCCATCCCAGCGCTCTTTCCCACAGAGCCTGAACCTCGCCTCCCTCTAAACATATCCTGGGTATCAGTTCCCACTGCTCATGACTCTCCCTCCAAAACAAAAGCAAAACAAACAAACAAACAAAAAAAAAACCAGAAGGTTGTCAGATCAAGCTCACTCTGCTGCTTTCCAGATGGCCCCCCAGCTCTGGCAGAAAGCTGGGTCCTGGAAGATGGCTTTCTGGCCTGACACCCCATAACAAAGGGAGAGCACTTTTGGCCTGGCTCCGGTCAAGGAGCATCTGCAAGCAGGGTCTGGAGGGTGCTGGAAAATTCTGGGTTGACCCCATGAGCTCAGGGCATGAGGGTCCTAGCCACTACCCAGCATTCTCTAAATACATTTACTGATGACTCCACACCTGCCTGTCAGCTCTCAAACCCCTCATGCTGTGCGTGTCTGTGCTCAAGTCGTGTCTGACTCTGCGACCCCATGGACTGCAGCCCGCCATGTCTCCTCTGTCTATGAGATTTTCCAGGCAAGAATACTGGAGTCAGTTGCCATTTCCTCCTCCAAGGGATCTTCCCGACCCAGGGACAGAACCTGCATCTCTTGTACTGGCCGGCAGATTCTTTACCCCTGCCCCACATGGGAGGCCCATCAAACGCCTTAGCTTGCTCTAATCTCAGCCTTTCCTGTTGGTGGTTCTGAAGAACCTCCTCTTAGCTGGCGGGGAGAGGCATAATCTACAAGACCACTGACTAAAGGAGTCTGTGAAGGACCAGCTCTGCGCCAAAAGGAGCCGGGCAGCAGGGGCTGCAGCTGACAGACCAGATCACTCAGAGCCTCTCGCAGGCTGGAAAAAGCCTGCAATCCTCTCCGCAGAGTCAGAGCGGGAGGGCTGGTGAGTCACTGGGCGTGAGCTGCCATCCCGGCCACATACCACCTTGTAAAATGCCTGCCTGGAGCCTGGTCCCCTCCCTGGGCTCTGCCTCTTCTCTGGGGGTTTCAGGAGACTCCAGAGCCTGTCCCATCTCTCCTTCCCATGGCGGTCACCCAACAG
>SJYQ01018426.1:58378-75549 GCA_006410935.1 Redunca redunca
AGGGAACTCAGCTCGCCGCCTGGTGACGTCACGTTGGCCCGAGCACTGCGGCCCGAGTCCAGCTGTGAATCTGCAGCTCCGAGGGGCTGCCTGCTGCACGCGGAGGGAGAGCACCGGGCTCTCCGCTTGCCCGGTGCCTTCCCTTGGCCCCTCCCTGGGCATCTCCGGGCGTGCAGGCCTGGGGGTGGGGGTGGGGGGTGGAGTGAGTCCCCACCTGTGCCCAGGGACTGATAAGGGAGCAGCCAAGGAGGCGGCAGGGCGACGGCTCCAGGGTTGGGCGACGCAGGGACTTCGGAGAGGCTGCACAGCAGCGCCACCCAGGTGGCACCCCTCACCCCCTTCCACCCGGGATCTGCTCACGGCCCCCCTGCGGGCTTCTGGAGCCAGGAATTCCCTTTCCCCAGCCCTAATAGCAATCAGATGGCGCAAGTGGAAAATCACAGCGCTTGCCTGGGGCCCGAACCCAGCGGGGAAATTGGCGGGACTGTGGTGCCTGGTGCGTGCGCTCCTCGGAGGGAGGATGAGTCAGCCTCCCCCGACCCGGGAGAGCCCCCTGCGGGGTCCTGGGGCACAGAGCCAAAGCCTGGGGGTGGGGGGCGGCGGCGCAGGGGCCAGAGAGGGGTGGCCTTGAGGAGTGGGAGGGTAAGGAGCGGCTTTCCCAGGCAGCCACCAGGGAAGGCTCCGCTGCCCTGGACCGACTTTCTCATGGCCCCGGGGAGCCCGGGGGAATTCTGAGCACAGCCTCTGCGGAACACACGGTGCCCACGCTGGGGGCTGTCTCGGCGGGCCTCGGCAAGAGAACCCAGACACGAAGCTCTCCTGCACCTGCCCTGGGTCCGCACCACGCCCGCGTCCAGAGGAGCACGGTGTTCCTGCCCCTGTGAACTTCCGAGGGGGCGCGGATTGTTCCCTACCCGGTCCGGCTGCCCTGGGGGTGGGGGGCTTCGCTTTTAGGGAGGGGTGGGGGGAGGAGTCGAGGATGTTGCTGTTCACGGCCACGCCCGAGGAGGAGGGGGAGGAGAGGCTGGGGACCCTCCCCTCCTCTCCCAGGCAGGCCAGCTGGGGCCCAGCTGGGCCGCTTGTTTACACGCAGAGGCCAGGGGGTGGGGGTGGGGGGCCAACCCGGGCAAGTTCCAAGTGTAATTGCGTTTGGCCTCTTAAAAGGAATTGTGTGAAGTGGGCAGCGGCTCTGAAGTCCACCGCCTTATTTGGTATGGAAATCTGTTTCTCTCAAAACTAAGGAAAGGCGCTTGTAAATGGGAAGGCCGTCCTTTGCCTGGGTGTGCAGCGTCCCACTGCCACCCAGCTTCCTCCGGCCTGGAGGCCGGGCTCCCCAGGGACCTGGAGGGAACCCCGGCCGCACGTGGGGCTCCCCGGGCTGCCTCCAGTCTTGGGTGGCCCTGGGCCTCCTGGGAAAAACAATGACTCCTGGAGTTGCAATGAGGAGGGAATCCGGGTGCCCGTGACCCCAGAAGCATGTGTCATTCATCTCCCTCCCCATTCAGCGAGGCCCCTCCCTCTTCAGCGAAGCTTGGGGCGACTTGGAGGTGACTGGCCCAGGGCTGTGCACGTGGAGACTGACACACTGACCGACGCTTCCAACCCTCCTCTTCTGTCCTCATACTCCAATCCAGCCACCGCCCCGCCATTCAATGTTCTCCGCCCTTCCCAGGAGAACAGGACTTCATTTTAGTGGTCCTGTGCCGTGGGCAGCAGGTTTAAGGCCTCCCCTACCCCCCTACAAGGGTGCAGGCAGGATCTCCTCTGCTGGGCCCTCCTGGGCTCACTGGATGAGGGGGTCAGCTCCTCTGGGCCCACAGGGAAGGTGCAGAGACCCCAGGCAGGCCCACACACCCATCAGAGCACCCGCTGGGCACCAGGCAATGTGCTGTGAGCTGATGAGCTGGAGGGAGCTTCCGTCAAGCTGGGAGGCAGACCAGAATCAGAGGACCCAGGCCTGTGTAAAACCACAACCAGATAGAAGGCCCTGGGGCTGGGCATTCCAGCGAAATCAGGATGGCTTCTCGGAGAGGTGATGATAGAGCCCATGGGGAAAGTTGGGAAGGAGTGACTCAGGTGAGAAGGGGCGGAAGGCATCTCCGGCAGAGGAAACTGCAAGAACAAAGGCCCTGGGGCAGGATGCAAGCTGCCCGAGTAAATGGGGGCTGGTGAGGCCAGGGGGAAGAAGGGAGGGCAGAGGTGTGGATGAGGCCCCCAGGACAGGCAGCTCTGAATGGCCCTTCCTGGCCCAGGATCTTGCCCTCCGCGTCCTGTTCTCACCTTTCTGCCGCCCTTTGTCCCATCTGCTCGGGACAAAGGCAGTGACGATGATGACAGTTACAGCTGGTCCTCTGAGCCAGGTGGAGTGACTTCATCCTCACAGCACCGCGCTTTCGACATGCTCGGGGAACACACGTTTACTGAGCAGCTACTATGTGCCCGGCCTGTTCTAAAACCTGGGAATCCACCGAGGAAGGAACAGATAAAGACCCCTGTGTGCAGGGTGCCCAGATTCCGGAAATGAGGAAACTCAGATGCAGGGAGCACCTCTGTGTAGCTCCTGGACCCCTCCCCCACCCAGCGGCAGGGCCCGAGCCAGGATGCTGGGAGCTGTCTGTATTTACAGCTCCAGCACTGGGCACGGAGGTGTCCGGATGGGAGGGGAGCTCCAGAGGCCCACGCTCTGGTCCTGCCCTGCCTCTGATGAACCAAGAGAAACTGAGCCTTTTCCCCAGTTGTACCGTGGAGGAAGGCGGTAGGATTCAAGACGCCCTGTCCCCACCTTCCGCTCCAGCTCTGAGAGGCTGGTGCTTCTCTTTTCTCAACAGGTCTTTCGAGACACACTTCACACACCAAACAGTGTTGTCGGTGGTCAGCCGCTCAGTTGTGTCTGACTCTTTGTGACCCCAGGGACTGCAGCACGCCAGGCTCCTCTGTCTTCCACTATCTCCCAGGGTTTGCTCAAGTTCATGCTCATTGAGTCGGTGAGGCCATCTAACCATCTCCTCCTCTGTTGCCCTCTTCTCCTTCTGCCTTCAGTCTTTCCCAGCATCAGGGTCTTTTCCAGTGAGTCAGCTCTTGGCATCAGGTGGCCAAGTATTCGAGCTTCAGCTTCAGCATCAGTCCTTCCAGTGAATATTCAGGGTTGACTTCCTTTAGGATGGACTAGTTTGATCTCCTTGCGGGCCAAGGGACTCTCAAGAGTCTTCTCCAGCACCACGATTTGAAAGCATAATTCTTCGTCAGTAGGCCTTCTTTATGGTCCACTTCTTACATCCATACATGACTACTGGAAAAACCAAAGCTTTGACTGTATGGACCTTTGTTGACCAAGTGATGTCTTTGCTTTTTAATATGCTGTCTAGGTTTGTCATAACTTTCCTTCCAGGGAGCAAGTGTCTTTTAATTTGATGGCTGCAGTCACCAAATAATTCACCTCTGCTGTCCAGGTTTGTCGGAACTTTCTTTCCAAGGAACAAGCGTCTCTTACTTTTTGACTGCAGTCACCAGACAGTTCACCTCTTTAAAGCCTATGATTCAGCAGTTTCACTGGGTTCACAGAGCCGTGAACGGTGACCACAGTCTAACTGCAGAATGTTGTTGTCAATGTTCAGAAGAACAGAAGACCCTCATACTCGCTGGCAGTCTCCCCAGCCGCCCACACCCGAGGTCCGGGTCACTACTCATCTAATCTCTGTAAATTCACCCATTCTGGACATTTTGTAGAAAGGGAATCACACAGGTCTTTTGTGTCTTGACTCTTTCATGCGGTATAAAGTTCTCAAGGTCTTTACATGTTGTAGATTCACATATCAGTGCTGCATCCCTCTTGGTGGTGACAGGCTGGCTCTTTAGGGTCCAGGCCCCCCTCCTTCTCTTGGCTAAGCTCCTCTAGGAGATGAGGCAGATGTGTGCATGGGCTGGGTCTCCCAGGTTAGTTCCTGAGGCCCTCTGGTTTCAACCCTCGAGACTGAAAAAGTCTCTCCAAGATCTAGCTGGTTTTCCTGATGGGGAAGAGAGAGGAGGACATATCCTCCCTCCTCTCTCCCCTTCTCCAGCTGGAGCATCTGTGATGGAATGTGCATGTGGGGAATCTCTGTAGAAACCTGCATTCTCCTGTGTCCTACATGTGGAAGACCAATCATTTCTTCATTCATGCATTCACTATCCTACCATCATCCATCAACCACCCACCCATCATCCATCTGACATCCATCCATCACTCATTCATCCACCAGCCATCCATCCATCCATCAGCCATCCATCCATACATGCATCCACCATCCATCCCTCCATTATCCATCCATACATACATACATGCGTACATCATCCATCCATCCATCCATCACCCATCCAGTCATCCATCATCCATTTATCCATACATGCATCCACCATCCATCCCTCCATTATCCATCCATCCATACATACATGCGTACAACATCCATCCATCCATCCATCACCCATCCATCCGTCCATCATCCATTTATCCATACATGCATCCACCATCCATCCATCCATCCACCCATCTGTTATCCATCCATCCAGACATTATTCATCCATCCATTCTTACCTTCATTCAACACGTCTTTGCTGATCACCAACAATGTTGGTGTTGGGGAAACAACTGTGGAGAAAACAGACCTGAAGGGAGAGAACAGATGATAAACAGAAACAAGTGAGCTCAAGAATTCCAACCGGAATCAGTGCAGGTAGGATAATGAACAGGTGTGGTGACAGAAAATGATGTGGTAGGAGAAGGGAAGGTGTGACGTAGTCTGGATAATGCCCCCCTAACGATGCCGACGTACGTCCTAATCCCCAGATCGTGAGACTAGAGGAACTTATGTGGCAAAAGAGACTTTGCAGGTATGATGAAGCTAAGCACACTGAGATGGGGCGCTTACCCAGGGTTATCTGGGTGGGCCCTGTATAATCTCAAGGGTCCTCATTGGAGGGAGGCAGGAGGGTCAGCATGAGATGATCAGGCAGGAGATGTGATGAGCAAAGAGCGAGGTTGGAGGGGTGTGAGAAAGGGGCCAAGGGGCAAGATGCTTTATCCTCTAGAAGCTGAAAGAGGCAGGGAAATGCATTGTCCCCTAGGGTCTCCAGCTCTGCCCACGCTTTGATTTTAGGCTTCTGGTCTCTAGAACTACCAGAGAACAAATGTGTGGAGACGTCCCTGGTGCTCCCACTGCCGAGGACATGGTTTCAATCCCGCAGGCCCTGTGGCAGCCAAAAAAAAAAAAGAGAGAGAGACAGAGAGAGAGAATAAGTGTGTGTTGTCTTAAGGCACCCAATTTGTGGTTACAGCCACCTACTGGTTACAACAGCTATAGGAAGCTAGGGCAGAATGGTAGAAAAGGCCTTTTCAGCAAGGCTAGGCTGGAAGCTCTTTCTGCTCCAGAAGGAGGGGAAGAGGCCAGAGGAGGGGAAGGAGAGGAGCTGGTTACTCACTGGAGTTCACAGGAACAGTCTGGGATCAAGAACAGCAGGTGCAAAGGCCCTGAGGCTGGAAAGAATTTGCAGTGGTGGAAGAACGGAAACAGAGGGGGAGGGCAGGAGGGGGAGGAGTGTATGATGAGGCTGGGGAGGTGGGTGGGGCCTCCAGACCCCCACAAGCCCAGGGCAGAACCCCCTCCTGGGGCCTGAGACGGGGTGTCCCGGGAGTGGGGCCTTGGCTGTCTCCCGTCCTCCTAGTTTGAGGCTCTCCGCCCATTCCCTCACTTTCCTGCTGCCCAGACCTTTCCTGCCTGGGTCCTCTTCTCTCGCTCTGCGTGGCCGCTGTCCTGGGGCAGGCCCGTGGTGTGTCCCACCCGGCCTCCTTGCTGGTGCCACAGCCTCTGCACAGTCCCAGTGTGTGCTCTGCTCACTCATCAGACTCCTTCATGCGGGCTAGCCCGCGGGGACCCTCAGCGTCGTCATGCTTGCCTGCCTCAAACTCCTCTGCCGGTCTTGACACCAGCTCTGGTCCCCCCTCTGCTCATCCATTCCCCTGCTCCCTTCCCTCCACACCTGTGTCCTGAGAGCAAACCCCAGTCATCATGTCATTTGATCTGTGACCTCAGCACGGGATTGAAAAATAAGGGAACCTTTAGAAGACCCCATTTTCATTTTAAAAGTCTACCACGATCATTTCTAAAAGTCATAAAGGATAATTTCTTAAAATCAACAAATATCCAGTGTCTGCATTTATTGATTTATTGACAGGATTGTATGTGTGAATCAGAATCCAACTAGGTGCACGGGGTGATCTGCTCCTTTTTCCTATTTTAAGTTATAGGTCCCTTTGCTGTGAGAGCTCCCTGTTGGTACAGTGATAAAGAATCCACCTGCCAATGCAGGAAACGGGAGTTCGATACCTGGATCGGGGAAGATCCCCCAGAGAAGGAAATAGCAACCCACTTGGGATGCTTGCCTGGGAAATTCCATGGACCGAGGAGCCTGGCGGGCTGCAGTCCATGGGATCACAAAGTCAGAGATGACTGAGCGATTGAACAGCAAGAGTCCCCTGCAGCATTTCTCTCTCTGTTTCTCTGTCTCTGAGTTAGATCAGGAAACAGACATCACATCACCGGGGAAAGTGGGTGGGGCTGGGACCACAGGATGTGAGGAGCAGTCACTGCTGGTCTGGACCCCAGACACTCACCCACCGGTGTGGGTGCAGACGCTGGGGAAGCGCTTGGTCCAGCGTCACCTAGGCAGGGTGCGGTGGGGTGGGGCAGGCAGCCCAGCCCAGCCCACCCCTCCCCTTTAACTATGCTTAACTTCTTTCGGGGGGCCACAAGTAGTTTGTGTGAGAGATAGTCCCAGAAAGCACTACACAGAGATGGGGAAGTGAGACAGGAAGGAAAAGACTCTTGAGAATTCACTTCTGCCTGACTTTGAGCTGTCTGGACCTCTGCTCACCAGCACCCAGCCTCCATCTTTGGGTTACCATGACAATAGCAAGATGTTTGCAGGTGCTCCAGAGAGGGTGTCTTGTGGGGGGAGGGGACAGGCTGGCAGTCAGGGTGGGGGGTGCTGGTGTAAACCCACTCCTGACTTGGGGGGGCCAGGATGGAGGCAGGCGAGGAATGACGTTGTCCTAAGTACTGGGGTCACTTTCTGCGTTTCTGCTGGGCCCGCTATTGGTGCATGTGGACACCCAAGACAAAAATATGCCTTGATCCCCTCACGGAATTAGTCACAGTTTCCATGGGTCTAGTGCAGAACTGGGGACTTGTTCTCCAGTCTGAGTGCCCTGTTGTCTCCTCTTTGGGGGAGGCCATGTTTTTGAAACTTTCTGGCAGAAGTAGCTGTTTTCCAGATAACACTCAGAATTGTTTAGTTCCTCATACAGCTGTTTGATCTGGAATTCCCCCCACCCCCACCTCCGAGGCCTGAGCCAGCTGAACGGATTATGCTGATTGGTATGTGTGTGTATTTCAAGTCATTAAAAATTAAAAAAAAAATAAAATTCCAGTATCTTTCAAAAATAAATGATGGTAAAATGCATCTAACAGAAAACTTGCCATTTTTAATTGCTTTTTAAAATAAATGTTTAAAGTTCTGGCTCTTCTGGGTCTTTCTTGCTTTGAGTAGGCTTGCTCCAGTCGCGGTGTGCAGGCTTCTCATTGCGGTGGCTTCTCTCGTCGCCGCTGAGTGTTAGGCGCCCAGGCTTCGGTAGTTGCAGCACGCGGGCTCGGTAGCAGAGGCTTGTGGAATCGTCCTGGACCTGGGATCGAACCTGTCTATGTCCCCTGCCTTGGCAGGTAGACTCTTATCTCCTGGACCACCAGGGCAGCCCCCATTTTTAAGCATGCAGTTCTGTGGCCTTAAGTACATTTGCGGTGCTGGGCAGCCATCTCCTCCATCATCTCCAAAACTCTTTATCTAGTAAAACTGGAACTCTGTCCCCATTAAACACGAACTTCCCGTCCCCTTCCCCAGCCCCTGGCCCCCAGCATCTTATTTTCTGTCTCCATGAATGTGACGACTCCAGGGACCTCCTTTTGTGACTGGCTTATTTCACTTAGCATTACATGCTTGAGGTTCATCCACGTGGTAGCATGTGTCAGAACTTCCCTCCTCTTTAAGGCAGAACGACATTCCGCTGTATGGATGGACCACATTTTGTTTATCCATTCATCTGTCCATGGACACTTGGATTGCTTCCATGTTTGGGTAGAAAATACCTGTTCGAGAGCTTGCTTTCCATTCTCTTGGGGAAATACTCAGAATCAGAATTGCTGGATCATGTGATCTTTCTAATTTTGGGGAGGGAACCGTTTCACTCCCTGTTTTACATTCCCACCAACACTGCACAAAGCTTCCAATTATTCCACATCCTCATCAACACCAGTTATTTTCTATACTTTTCTTTCATGATAGCCATTTTAATAGGTGTGAGGGGATCCCTTAATTTAACTTTTGCATGCAGAAAATAATATCTTTCTACCCAACAGAACCCCATTGTCCCCCTGTACAAGCAAAGACACACTAATTCTCCTTCCAAAAAAGGAGATGCAAAGTTCCACCTCTAGGCAGTGTTTCCAGCTGAGCTGCGATCCCCTTCTATATCTTGTGACTTAAAATACTAGATATTGGTTGAACCAGTGTATTTTTTTAAATTAAAAAAACTTATTTGATTATTCAGTTTTCTGGGTCTTACTTGCTGTGCACAGGACCTTCAGTTTTGACATACGGGATTTAGTTCCCCGACCAGGGACTGAGCCTGGGCGCCTGCATGGGGAGGGCAGCGTCTTAGCCGCTGGACCACCAGGGAAGTCCCTTGAGCAGCTATTAGCCCCCTTTATAGTCGCTGGACTATCAACTGGATCTGGGGAGAAAACACAGACAGCATTAGTCCTGTAATTCCAACTAGGTAGATAGACCTTCTTTTTCTTCTGTTCATTCTATACCCATTCCCTTTGCCCCATCTCAGCTCATGCCTGGTGGGGTGACCAGCACTTCATTCCTGAAGGATCTATGCCCTTCATGGGTCATTTAGGTTTCCACTGCAGGATATGAGAGTTCTCAGGGATGCCCCAGAGAATCTTCTGGACTCCAGGCGTAGGCTCTCTGTGGCATTCCCTCTTGGAACCAGGACCAGTCATACCTGCTGGTACAGTAATCCCCTACTTCATCTCTTCTTTAGGCACATAAACGGTATTCTTGAAACAGCAAAGCATCATCACTCAGCCAGTAAAGGGCCATCCCTTCATTTAGGGATGCTTAGGACGATGGTGAGTTAGAGGAGCCAGAGGGCTTAATCCTGATGATACCCTTCATTTGCGGAGAAGTGAGTTCCTTGATGAGAAGCAGTGTGCGTTGTGGGCACATAATCATGGCCAAGGAGATTCCAGATGTCCGTGGATGGAGGTTTCCTCAGAAAACTTGCAGGCAGGGAAGGCAAATTCCTGTTCAGAGCACGTGATTATTCCAGGAAAATCGAATCACTGCCCCTTCCATGATGGAAGTGGTCCAGTCAAATCAACCTGCCACCAGGGGGCTGGCAGTCCCCTGGGGAATGATGTCCTCCGATGGGGTGGCTGGCCCCATAGCAATGGGGTGGGGGTGCTGGTCAGCCTCAGTGCAGAGAAGCTTGGGTTGCTGGGCCCAGGCAAAGCAGGGTGGCTGGGGACACAGGCTGGCTGATGCCGTCAGACAGACCATCTTGTCCCTCTGATGACAGAGAGTCTCCTCTGTAAAGGTGGCTTCTGGTCAGCAGTTACAAGGGACACGGAACCTGCCTGGCTGCCTTGTGCCCACTCCGAGAGGTTCTTCCTCTGGCCTCTTCTCCTGACCTCCTGTGACCAACCGTCCGATCTTGTTCCTTTGGAGTCCCTGACCATCCATTAAGTTCTGCTGACAAGTCATTGTGGACCCACATCTCTGACCTTCTCTCCTGACAAATAAAGTCCTTCTTCCTGGTGCTCTGTTCATTTTTATAAGGGAATTGGGGGTGATCAAAACATGATGGCATCACTGTTCCATCTTCCCCAAACTGCCTTCGAGTCCACTTGAAATAGAAATGGTACTAAGAACTGTTGCTTTCAAACTGTGATGCTGGAGAAGACTCTTGACCTTGGACAGCAAGGAGACCAAACCAGTCAATGCTAAAGGAAATCAGCCTTGAATATTCACTGTAAGGACTGACGCTGAAGCTGAAGCTCCAGTCCTTTGGCCACCTGATGCAAACAGCTGATTCACTGGAAAAGATCCTGATGCTGGGAAAGATTGAAGGTGAAAGGAGAAGGGAGAGGCAGAGGGTGAGATGGTCGGATAGCCCCACTGACTCAATGGACGTGAGTTTGAGCAAATTCCGGGAGGTGGTGAAGGACAGAGGAACCACGTGTGCTGCAGTCCATGGGGTCGCAAAGAATCGGACGCGACTGAGCGAGTGGGAAACAACAGGAGCAGAAACATCTGTTCTGAAAGTCCTGGGTTGATGGCATCTTGAAGTGGGCTCTTCAGTAGAAATGAGCAGTGCCACAGAGCGCAGCATGAGGCCCACAGGGATCTGGGTCTTTCCGGGCCCCCACTGCCAGACTGCCAGGCCCCGTGGAGAGAGCTGTGGGCAGGGCCACCGTTACAGCTTCTTGACTGTGCACTTGACTGAGAAGGGCGAGCGGGGCTGGAT
This sequence comes from Redunca redunca, assembly GCA_006410935.1. Taxonomy (NCBI): domain Eukaryota; kingdom Metazoa; phylum Chordata; class Mammalia; order Artiodactyla; family Bovidae; genus Redunca; species Redunca redunca. The sequence goes on from SJYQ01018426.1 coordinate 69,000, forward strand.
TCAGCTTCCGCCTGAGCCCTGGGCCCCGTGCTGGTACTGCAGCCTTCCCCCTTCCTTGCCGGTGGGCTCACTGACCACAGGGAGGGCGAGACGGCCTGTCTTGAAGGTCTCTCTCTGTGGTGGGATTCCCTACCAGGGGGTCTGCAAAGGGGCCTCTCCCTGACATGGTTAGAGCCATGCGAGGTGAATGTTTGCCCTCCTGGCTCGGAACTGCCCCAGATCCTTCCCAGCAGAAATTAGGGGTTCCCTCACCTCCGTGGTCACCCGTGGGGAAGGGCCTCGGGGAGCGGAGGCAGGTGGATGAGCCGAGCCAGGAGTCAGAGGGATCCAGCCAGTTACGGGCTCGCTGGTCCATCCAGGTCAGCCCAGCTGGAGGGGCCTCTTGGCAGAGAGACCCCAGGGAGATGACTCTCCAGGAGGAGTCCCCCCAACTTTCCAACCTCCGCCCCAGACAGTTGAGGTGGTTCCCAGTCGCTCAGTTCTCTGGTTGATACAGGCCTTTTCCAACCTCTGTGCTCGTGAGTTCCCCCTACTTGCTGGTCCCTGGAGGCCTTCCATCATCTTCAGGGCCCCGTTCAAATGTCACCTCCTCCAGGAAGCCCTCCCCTGCAGCCCTGCCAGAGGACAGGCACACGTCCCGAAGCCGCTCGATGCGGGATGCCAGCTCTGAAGGGCAGAGATGTTTCCTTCTCAGCTCCAGCTGCCTGGAACGTTGCCAGCCCCCGAGGAGCTCATATGTTCCTGAGTCGTGTGGGGACTTCCCCTCCACCCACAGAACAGACCTTGACTGTGACCTGCCAGGTCCGCTGGCCTGGCTTAGATCCCTGGCAGGACCTGCCCTCCTCAGCCTGGATGCCTGCCGGCCCCGCCCCATCCGGGGACCGGTTCCCTGGTCCTGGTGGCCTCTGTCCTTTGGGCCCATGCCCCAAGAGGAGCCTGGGCAGCTGGCCTGGCAGCAAGTTCAAAGTCCGGGCTGCTTCCAGGCGGTTGCAGTCTGCTCCGTCCCTGCCCTGCAGTCTCCGGCTCACCTTACCTTTTGAGGCATGGGGTTGAGACATATTTGTACTGGGTCACCTCCAGTCCCAAGGGATTCCTATGGGCCATGTGGTCTCCTGTGGGGGGGAGGTGTCTGCCCCCTCCCCGTCTAATCCACCCCCTCCAACCACCACACTTGAAAAGAATAAATCTCATCGTGTTTGCCTCCTGAGCTTCAGACCCTCCAGATGCACCCTGTTGCTCTCAGAAGAAGCTACCCCTTAGCTTGGATGCCAGACCCTGTGGGGTCTGCTGCCGCCCCCTTGCTCTACCTCGGCCCCTCCCCTCCAGCATACTGTCCTCAGCCCGCTGTCGCCCCCCTTAAATGCCATGCCCTCTCCTGCCCTGACCCGTGGCCAACTCCTCCTCATCCTTCAGACCCCAGCTAAAACGTCCCCTCCTCCCAGAGGCCCTCCCAGACTCTCACGTAAAGATGGCCTCTCTGTGTAGGTTTTTTAGAATCGAGATTTTTGTTTGTTTGTTTTGCTTTGTTATGTTTTAATTAATTGATTTATTGAGTTGAGCCGGGCCTTAGTGTAGGTATGTGGGATCTTCAGTCATCGTGGTGGCACGCAGGATCTTTTAGCTGTGACAGCGGCCTGTGGGATCTAGTTCCCTGACCAGGCATCGAACCCCTAAGAGCGTAGAGTCTTAGTCACTGGACCACCCTGGAAGTCCCTAGAATTCAGATTCAATGAATTTTCTTACCATACAAATCCCATGTACAGAGGAGCCTGGCAGAGTACAGTTCATGGGGTTGAAAAGAGTCAGACCTGACTGACCACATCCGCCCCCACATAAAACTCACCCGTTTAAGTATACAATTCAGTGGGTTTTAGTACGTCTACAAGGCTGTGCAACCACCATCGCCCTCTAAATTCAGAACACTCTCATCACCCGCAAGAGAAACCTCCTATCCATCAGCAGTCACTCCCCGTTCTCCCTTGCCCCAGGCCCTGGCAATTACCAACCTGCCTGTCTCATCTCTGTGGGTTTACCTCTCGTGGACATCTCACATGAATGGAATCCTACAATACAAGGTCTTACGCATCTGATTCTTCCACTTAGCATAATCACTGTCAGGAGCCAGTACCTCCTTCTTTTTTATGGCTAAATAATATGCCCTGCGGGGGCTTCCCAGGTGGGGCAGTGGTGAAGAATATGCTCGCCAGTGCAGGAGACGAAGGAGACCTGGGTTTGATCCCTGGGTCAGGAAGATCCCCTGGAGGAAGAAATGGCAACCCACTCCGGTACTCTTGCCTGGAAAATCCCGTGGACAGAGAAGCCTGGCGGGCTACAGTCCATGTGATCCAGAAGAGTCAGACGCAACTGCACGACTAAGAATGCCACATGCTCACCAGCTCCCAGAGCCTACTCAAACTCATGTCCATCAAGTCGGTGATGCCATCTAACCATCTCATCCTCTGTCGTCCCCTTCTCCTCCCACCTTCAATCTTTCCCAGCATCAGGGTCTTTTCCAGTGAGTCAGTTCTTCCCATCAAGTGGCCAAAGTATTGGAGTTTCAGCTTCAGCATCAGTCCTTCCGATGAATATTCAGGACTGATTTCCTTCAGCATGGACTGGTTGGACCTCCTTGCAGTTCAAGGGACTCTCAAGAGTCTTCTCCAACACCACAGTTCAAAAGCATCATCATTCCAACCCACCGCCCAAACCCTGTCTTGGGCTCCCAGCCCAGGGGGACCTGGGTATGCTTGCCTGCCCTGGAAAGGCCTTGGATTCCCCCCAGCCTGACACAGCCCCCTGTCTCCCAGGCTCTCATTCAGGCTCCCCACGGGCCTTCTCTCCAGCAGGCATCCCAACTGCGAAGGCTTCTGGGCTCTGCCCTCCTGCCCCTGCCCTGCTGACCCTCATCACCCACAACCCTTCCCTTGGCCGCCACCCCAAGCCTCTCGGTTCCCAACGTGACCAACGACCCGGGTCTCCCCAGATTCCTGCTGTTTGTGTCAAGTGTGGGAGAACTCAAAATAGCCAGTGCAGTCTCTGCCCAGCCTGGGAAGCAGATGGTTTTCCCAGAGGCTGGTCCCCAGGGCACACATGATGTCTTGCTCACCAATGCCCCGGCTTTTGGCCCCATGCTCAGCTGACATACTCTCTTCCCAGGCTCAGGCAGGCTTGATGTCCACTGAGTCCCTCACTCACTGTGTGGCTGTAGACAAATCACGTGACCTCTCTGAGCCTCAGTTTCCCGAAGTGCAAAGGTAGGATCGTTGCTTTGCTAATCTTGGTGGTCATTTCAGGAATGAAATATGACAAGGGCCTTGATAATTCTTTGAGATCTTAAAACGCTGAGTTACGTTTCTCCCAGAGATGGTGGAGGAGGGAGGCAGGGGAGGGGTAGGAACTGGGTCTGAGGTCCCTTTGAATGTCCTTTGTCTCTGCAAATGTGAGTGGCCACGCTCGTTGCCCCCATTTTACGGAAATAGAGGCTGAGGCTTGGCATGGGGGTGGGGCTACTCGAGCTCAGGACGGTGGCTGTGGACAAGGGTGTGAATTCAGAGCTGAATGATTTTCCCTTTGAGGATGGGTGATTTAAATGGTTTTCTACTTGCTTTTTTGTTTTGGGTGTTGCCTTACTTGCATACGAAATCTTAGTTTCCTGAACTGGGATTGAACCCGTGTCCTTTGCTTTGGAAGTTCTGAGTCTTAACCACTGAACCACAAGGGAAGCCCTTTCTGTGTACTTTTAGAAATCATTTGAAACTGTTCTGAAGAGCAGTTTTTGTCTTATTCAATCAGCAGGAACGATTCCTGGCATGCAGAAGGCACTCAATAGATGCATGGATGAATGAGTGACGGAATGAATTAAACCATGAAGCGACATTGGCTTTATGGGCACATAAACCATGGACAGAGGAGCCTGGTGGGCTATAGGCCATGGCGTCGTAGAGTGGGACACGATCGAGTGGCTGAGCACACATATACACGTGTGCACAAACCGTGGGTGTCTGCTTGCCGCTCCTGCAGCTGACAGGGGAGACCCAGCCCCATGGGGAGCATTGGCCTGGTGCATCCAGGAAGGAAATGGGTGTGGCCAAGCAGTGTCAGGAGCAGGCCCAGGGCGCTGGTCATAGCCCCAGGCTGGGAGGGTGTCTGGGCCCCTCTGGGTCTCCTCCACGTCCCGGCAGCCTCCCCAGGACAGCTCCACTTGTTGCTGTTTAGTCTCTGAGTTGTGTCCCATTCTTTGTGACCCAGCACACCAGGCTTCCCTGTCCTTCACTATCTCCCTGAGTTCGCTCAAACTCATGTCCATTGAGTCAGTGATGCCATCCAACCATCTCATCCTCTGTCGTCCCCTTCTCCTCCTGCCCTCAGTCTTTCCCAGCATCAGGGTCTTTTCCAATGAGTCAGCTCTTCGCATCAGGCTGCCAAAGTATCGGAGCTTCAGCTTCATTAAGGCAGAGGTGCCATTATTTCTCTGTAAAACAATGTGGGAATGAGACATGGAACTCGTTGCCCAAAATAACATGGCTGCGAGCATGCATACCGAAGCCGAGGGGGCATTTCTGTCTTTCAAACCAAGTTTGGTGTGACCTGTGGGAAAGGAAGTTCTCTGTTGACAGGGTGCCTCTAACTGTGGCCCTGATATGGCATGAGGGATGGCCAGGCGGACCCAAAGTCGCTGTCCTCACCAAGAGGAGGCCTCCTTCCACTGCAGGTTCCAAGAGACGCAGACGACAAGAGCCACACTGGAAAGGCAGCTTTGGACGGTGGGTGGGTTCCTTATTCATTCTTGGCGTGTGTGGGGAGGGGGTGGCTGGAGACAGGAGGACACTGGCCCTTGTTGACTATCACGTCTGTTTTCTTGCCTAGGGGCAGGGCAGGAAATGGAGTTTATGACAAGGATGCACTTTCTTGTCTGCTTTGCAAACCAGGGATTCTGTGACTGCCTGAGTCTTCCTCTGGGCTGGCCTTTTTTGCAGGGAAGAAGCTGCTGCTCTGTGGCTTTGAAGAGTCACCTGGGCCCATGCCAAGGCCCCCTTGGCCCTGCCCCAGGCCGGGTCTGATGTGGCCTGTCCTCTTGGGCGGCCTAACTCTGCATTCCATCCTGAGTGGGTCCTGCACTGCTGGACTCAGCTGGGCTGGATCTGGTGACTCGTTCCAGCCAACAGAACTCAGTAGGAGTGATGGGTGTTGCTTCTGAGATTAGGTTCTAGAAGCTGGCGATTTCCATCGTGTGAGTCCTCTCTGACTTTTCTCACTTTCCTGTCCTGATGAAGCCGGCTGCCCTGTCATTGGCAACCCTATGGAGAGGCCGTCAGCCAGGGAACTGAGACCCTGGTCCATCAGCCCTTGAGGAACTGAACTCAGCCTACAGCCACTGAGTGAGCCAGGCCCCTGCAGATGTTTGCAGCCTTTGCTGCACCTTGATCACAGCCTGCAAGAGATGCAGGGAGGCGTCCAGCCAAGCTGCCTTCAGATTCCAGGCTTGGAAAAGCTGGGAGACAACAGACGTGGTTTTAAAATGTGACATTTCGGGGTTATTTGTTACGCAGCTGTAGATAGCCATTATACATATTTCACTGAATGTGTCTTAGGGAACACGTGAGCAGCATGTGAAATTGAGACGTTTATTGCTTGTCGTTGTTTAGTCATTAAATTGTGCCCGACTCTTTGTGACCCCATGGACTGAGGAGCCTTTTGGGATTTCCCAGGCAAGAATACTGGAGTGGGTTGCCATTTCCTTCTCCATGGGAATCTTCTTGACTCAAGGATCAAACTTGTGTCTTCTGCATTGCAGGCAGATTCTTTACATCTGAGCCATCAGGAAAGCCCATAAGCAGCACATGAAATTGGGATATTTGTGCACAGGAGACCCACGGGGCCCTGCTCAGCATCAGGCTGAGGATGAGGGCCAGCAGGTCCGTGGCAGGAAGAGGAAGGAGAGGGGAAAATGGGGATAGGAGTGTCAGCTGACACTCCGGGTCTCCTGCAGGCTTGCTGCCCAGTCTGGGGCACCAGAAGGACCCATGGACAGAGCTGGTAAGAAGCCTGGTGACCTCCTACAACCTCATCCACAGACAGCAGGAGACCCTGGCGAGCTTTGTCACCTCTGGCCTCAGTTTCCCCATCCCATGGCCTTTTGCGGGGGGTGTGAGAGAGCCCGCTGAGTCTGCCTCCCTCCCTGCATGCTTGGGGAATGCCATCACAGCACCCTTTTTTCCTTTTCTGTCGGCCTCCTCCATTGGACAGACAGACAGGGAGCTCAGAGGACCGGCTGGCCTTCGTCACTGAGCGCCCCGCTTTGTCCAGCGCCTGACGTGCGTCACCTTGCTTGAACCTTCTCAACAATCACGTGTCTATGACAGTTGCTCAGTTGTGTTCAACTCTTTGTGATCCCAAGGACTGTGTCCTGCCAGGCTCCTCTGTCCATGGGATTCTCCAGGCGCTAATACCGGAGTGGGTTGCCATTTTCTTCTCCAGGGGATCTTCCCGACGCAGGAATTGATTTCTGGTCTCCTGCATTGGAGGCGAACTCTGTACCGTCTGAGCCACC
>SJYQ01018430.1:0-28984 GCA_006410935.1 Redunca redunca
AGCTGGTTGTAGAATTCTGGTCTTATTAAGATCTAGGAAATACAGTAAAGCAGTTTTTGTTTCCATGTATATGTCAGCCCCACATGTGTCTGAATGTATCTAAGGAGACTATATATTTCATTTCAGAAGAACTAATACAGTTGTGTATTTACCTCCAGGATGGCCGGGCTGATGTGGTCGCAAATGATGCAGGCGACAGAGTTACTCCAGCCATTGTTGCTTACTCAAAAAATGAAGAGGTACCATTCTCCTCATTTTTGTACATTGAAATAAGTATAAAATGACATGTTTAATAGATTGCTCTTTTTCAGGTTGTTGGATTGGCAGCAAAACAAAGTAGAATAAGGAATATTTCAAACACAGTAATGAAAGTCAAGCAGATCCTTGGCAGAAGGTATGGAGTAAAATAATACTTTCACCTATGGTAACAAAAAACATGTTTATAATTTGAATGTAAGCATAATTTGAAATGAAACTAGAAACACCAGTGTGTTTTTCATTGCTTTTAATGACTGAGTCATTTCACAGAATTCCCCAGTAGGCTGTTATTTTTTGATATTAGTGCTGAATTTTCTGAAAGATGGGATTCATGGAGACATTTGCTTCTCACTTACAGGTCTGTTAGTATTGGTAGATGCCAGTGTGCATTTAGTTTTGATAATTTGTGTCATTCAGAGGTGGCAGTTTGAACTTAACATGTTTTTACAGTACTCTTTTTAAACTGGGAGATTGTGTGGGAATTTGAAGATTTCTTTGCACTATAGTTGAATTTTGTGAAGTCGATTGTAATTGGTGAATATTTATGTAGAAGCTATTGATTTTCTTCTTCAGATCTCTTTGTGACACTTTCTGGGAACTAACTTTTCCAGTTGGCTTACACATTTAATCATTAGGGAAAACAGCTTAATTAATGTCTTAAGAATCAGGTTAATCATCTGCTATAACTTTAATTAAAAGATAAAAGAGGCCTGCTTCCCCAGACTTCTGTCTCCTCAAATTATAGATTACCTCAATTTATAATTATAAATTAGGGGTTTTCATTTTCATTGGAGTTGTAATATGTAATATAGTGTTTTTAAATTTTCAAAGTGCTTTCACATCTATTATTTAATCCAAAGAAATCCCTGTAAGATTGGTAGGGCAGATTTTATACCTCCTCATTTCTGGATAAGAAAGTCAAAGCACGAAGAAGTTACAGTATCCCTAAATTAGTTTAGTGGGGTGAACTCTACAGGACTGTGGTCTAGGACGCCTAATTCTTAACCTCAGGTTCTTTCCTTTCTACCTTATTCAGGTGAGAATTTAAGTAGAAATTTCCTTGTGGTGTTTTTAGGTTTGGGAAGTCATGGATTAAATTTGATATATATATGTGTGTATATGTATATATTTTATACATACAAATTTTTTTTTGTTTCTTTACTATCTCTTACCTATATTTAGGTAAGTTGAACTTGATGCTCATTTTTTTTTTCTTTAGAATATCTGTGATTAAGTCAAAAACTATAGTGTTTTGGAGAGAATTCAAATTGTTGTGAAGATACATACACTCCCATATCCATTTATCTGTTGACTAAACTTAGTACTGAGCATATTGAAAATAAATTGAGTTGCTGTCAAAATTTTTCAAATTATAAACTGAAAAAAAAAAGCAGGAAGTAAGCAGCCAATAATGTTTTTTATAATTAAACTTTTTTATTTTGAGATGATAGATTTACATTGTTGCAAGAAATAATACAGAGAGATCCAATCTATTTCTGGATTAACCATTTTCTCCCGACTGGTAACATCTTGAAAAACTATACTGTACTATCACAACTATACTGTACTGGCATTGACACGGTCAAAATTCAGAATAGTTCTATAGGTGCATCTCTTTGGGAGCCCTTTTTGGGTTTTGTTGATATTTGGGGGCAGGTGGTGGAAATAAAGATGTGGATATCTTCTGCCATATTAGGCAAAAAGCTTTGTATTAGTGAGAACAACTTTAGCTTGCTTTTCTGGCCCTGGAAGTTAACTTTTAACAAAGGAGTGCAGTGGTGACAGTCAGATGGGTAATACATAGCATAGCATACCACCCAGGCCGAGGTTAGTGAGGAGTGAGCCGCAGCAGACACGTATTACTGCACTACTGTCCTGCTATCCCTTCTCCAGAGTGATGTGCCTCGGGATCCAGGCATCCCCGCCCCCGTTGGTCTATCTACTTACAAGATAATGGTGATTTTTACAGATACACAGTGGTTCCAGGTCTCAGCCTTGGAAGCATCCTGCCTTTTGTGGAGAAGCCAGTCCCCTTGTTGCCAAGCCAGTAAGGCCCTTTGTAGCCCTTGGTCCAGTCCCCATCCTGAGTGAACTCCCAGAGTTGGGCTTTTCTCAACCCTGGCATCCTTTCTCTTTGCAACCTACTTACAGGTAGCACCGCTTAACTTACTGCCACAATTATCCTTACACCGTTCCTGTAACTTTCATTCCCCTGTGGCCTTCCAGCCAGAAATGCGGTCCTCCGGCCTGGCTTCTCAGCAATTAGCCCAGAGAGGGAAGAAGCGGCTGGCTCCTGGAGATAGACTGGAGCACACAGAAATTCCTCATACCTTCAGGTCGGCACCCTCCTGCCCAGGAGCCTCCTCCAGCTAGCCTTTCTTCCCAGTCCGCCATGGCCACTTCCAATAGCAGTGCGGGCATCCGGTGGTCCAGACAAGAGACACGGACGCTTCTCTCCATACTAGGCGAGGCAGAGTACATTCAGCGCCTGCAGACCGTGCATCACAACGCAGATGTCTATCAGGCCGTGTCCAAGCGGATGCAGCAGGAGGGCTTCCGCCGCACCGAGCGCCAGTGCCGCTCCAAGTTCAAAGTCCTGAAGGCATTATATTTAAAGGCCTATGTGGCCCACGCTACAAGTATGGGCGACCCACCACATTGTCCCTTTTATGATACTTTGGATCAGCTTCTCCGAAATCAGATAGTGACTGATGCAGACAACCTAATGGAGGACGCTGCTTGGGCCAAGCACAGTGACCTGAATTTAGCGGCCCCTGATATACCAGGGGAGGAGGGGACCAGCATTCTGGGAGCAAAAAGGACTCAGGCAGCAGAGCATCAGCCTATTTTGAAAACAGTGAAGGAATCAGATGATTGTCAGCTGAGGGTCAGTGACCAGATGCCAGAAACCAGTGACCTCGAGGACTCCTGGGATGAATCCTCGGGTGCAGGTAACCCCCAAGCGTGTGAAGGGTCGGGGTCCCAGAGTCACTTGGTTCTCATCAGTGTGTGTTTGGATGGTGACCTCTTCAGCATAGTCGCTATTTCAGCCCCTGCCCTCTCGTTTAAACCTAAGGGTCAGAGAAAGGGCTCCAGATTTTTAAAAGCTGTAACCCTAGTTATGTATGATATCAGAACGCTTTTAAACCTCAAAGTACTCTTTAGAACCAAACTAGTTTGGGCATTATTTATAATGGGGACTTAGGAACTTGCGGCTGTAGAAAGGGTTGGATAGCACCATGGAAGGCAGAGGGGGAAGTTTTGGACATACTAAAAGATCCATATGAGAAAATGAATTCTTCCCCACCCCCTGCAGAGAGATGCCTTGGTTTTGTCCTTGTCTCAGCTCTGGGGCTGGCTCCAAGCATTCCCATAGCAGGAATGTCCTCTCTGCAACATTGTTGCTTTGTTTTTCAGGGTGCTCTCAAGGGACCCCCAGCTACAGCAGCTCCCATCACCTTTTCAGAGGTGCAGCTGCCCCCTGTCAGAGCATCCCCATGACCAGACTGGCTGTGTCCGGTGAGCCCAGCCCCTGCTCCAGCTCCAGCCGAAACACTCATGGGGTGGCCTCCGCACAGCGGCCTCCAGCCTCCTCCTCCAGGGCTCCTTTTGTTTCTGGTGGGGATAGACCTTTGACTAATGAGCCCCCTCCCAGGTGGGCCCGGCGAAGAAGGCGGTCAGTGGCCAGGACTATTGCAGCCGAGCTGGCAGAAAACAGGAGGTTGGCACGAGAACTTTCAAAGCGGGAGCAAGAAAAACTGGATCGGCTGATTGCCATTGGCGAGGAGGCCAGCGCTCAGCAGGACACTGCCAACGAGCTCCGNGTAAATTCTTTGCATTCCATGTTTAGGTTTCCTTATATTCATAATTATATATATTTAGGTTTGGTTTGTCATTTGGACATCATGGAAACAATTTGGATTATATAAGCTTCCCAAATACTTGTAGCTAATTTTGTTCTCTGTGTCTTTGTTTTCTGTCTAGAATGTTGCAAAAGGCAAGACTGAGAAAACGTTTCTTCTAGGAAACTCTCCAAAGTCACTTTTTCTCACAAAGTGTAGACAAAAGTTCACCTTGTTAATGGCATATATTAGAAGAGAATAGCTTTGGTAACAATTGAGGGTGGTATGAATAAGGACAGCCTGCAACAGATAGCTGTTTTTAAAAGCACCAGCCCTTCACAGATACATCCCCTTTTTTCTCTGCAACACACACATTTCCTAGAGGAGATAAGATGGTATTGAGCCAGGCTTCCAACTTACTTTACAAGGGAAGCCATAACTGACCATCATTAACCTGACTTAAAGCTCTTAGTGGTTATTTGGGCTTCCCAGGTGGCTCAGTAGTAAAGAACCTGCCTGCTGATGGAGGAGACATAAGAGACATGAGTTATTTCAGGAAATATAAAAAGCGTACTTGGAATTTAAAAAGCTTTCCTATAATCTAGTGGTGGTGGTGGTGGTTTAGTCTCTTTAATCATGTCTGACTCTTGTGACCCCATGGACTGTAGCCCGCCAGGGTCCTCTTTCCATGGGATTGTCCAGGCAAGAATACTGGAGTGGGTTGCCATTCCTTCTCCAATGATCTTCCTGATCCAGGAATCAAACCTGTGTCTCCTGCATTGCAGGCAGATTCTTTATCGCTGGACCCCCAGGGAAGCCCTCCTGTAATCTAGAGAGTGAAATAAAAAGTACAGGCCTGTTGGGAGAGGTTTTGTTTCATATTTTGCAACTCGGTTGCTTACCTAAATGCTGGAAATACTGTTAGGTGGAGAAATGGTACAAACCACAGTGGGAACATCCCTGGAACCAGGAACAGATGGCAGGCAGGCAAGCTGCTCTGGTGAACGAGTGATTATGGAGGAGGCGTGAGGTAGACTACGCTGGAATCGAGTTAGAACTCCTGGGTTCTGATGCTGTCAGGCTTTGTTATGTTGAGCAAGTCACTTGTCTTTTTTTGTGCCTCAGTTTCTTTATCTCTAAAGAGAAGTTAGTACCAGATGGCTTTTCTTGTACCTTCCAGAAAATTAGACGAATAGCATAACAGAAGACAAAGTGAAATTTTGATTGTCTTGTTTCCAGTCACAGCAGCATATTAATGTATGTTTAAAGCACTGCTAACAGTTGTATTTTAAGGAAAGATTCTACAGTGTTGATTTTTATGACTTCTCGTGGACTTCTATTAACTCCACACGCAGACATAGATTCCTTGCTTTAAAAAGGCCTGGAAATGGAGATAATTTTTTTTTTCTTCTGTGTTGTTTTAGGTCCTTATATAGAGGGATCCATTTCAATTACAACTGGATAACACTACTGTAGATAGTTAGATTTTCTGAAAAATTAAGGAAGTACTTGAAAGAGTTAGGCCCATACTCTATTAATCACTTAATGGTAGTAAAGTACTTCAGCAGAGATTTATTAGAGATAAGAGAAGTGCTAAAGCATGAAGGTCAAGTTGAACTTTAGAGGCCGTAGTGTGCAGACCTGATGGGTGAAGTAACTTGAAGGTGGGAATAAAACTAAAGGAAAAGATCTTAAAGAAGTCAACAGAATAACAGGCCAAAGCCTGTTAAGAGGAGGAAGTGGTAATAAGGGGAGACTGGAGGAAAACAGGCCCAGATATCGTGCCTGAGCTCTAGGCCCAGCTGGGACTCCCCTTCTGTCCACAAGCAGGTCACTTCACCGTTCTGTACCTCAGGCCCCTCCTCTCTGCAGTGGGAGGCCATCCCAGCTACCTCAGGAGCTGCATGAGGACCCAGTGGACAGATGGCTGTAACAGGCTCTGTGCTGGGACGGTGAGGGGAACAAGCCCAGTAGCATGTTAGTGTTGGGCGAGGATCTGCCTATTGCAAGGGGCCCTTCAAGAAAGAGGACGAAGAAGGGCAAGGTACCCTGGTAGGAGTGATGCTCTGCCTCCTGAAGCCTGCAAAGTAAATGGTGCTGTGTATACCAGCCTTCCACCACCCTCTGTCTCTCTGTGAAGTGACTTGATCCTGGTGTGGACAAATAAAGTTGCTATCTGTACACAGATATGGGTCAGTCCACTACTTTCTGGCGCTACTGTGAACATTTGTCCATCATCTCCATCCTCTGCTTTCTGCTTATCCACGGGCTAACCTCCAGGACCTTACCTCTCTGAGACCTTCAGAACTACATGTGCTTTCTGTCTTCAAATGAATGAGACCCTCAGTTGAGAAAGAACTTTCCATTTCTAAAAGTTCTTTAAATCCCATTAATCCTATCAGGTCCAAAACTGCCATTTCTAAGAGTTCATTAAATTCCATTTAAAGCCATTAAAATACCCTTTTCTGGCAAATTATCTGAGTGATGGATAACATACTCAGAGAAATCATCCTGGTTGACTTAAATTCTGTTCTAAAAGCAACTGAACCACTACATGTCAGGCCAACATTATAGCGTTGATGGGGAAAAAAGTTACCATAGGCACACTTAGTCTTTTTTTTCTTATCCTTAAAATATTTTTCTAGGATACGGTATCAATACTGGGTTTAGACAAGGGGAGGAGTTAGTGGAAAGAATACTAAACTTTATATGAAAGATCTGGATTCCAGCCAGTTGTGCTATTAATTAGCCAGGTGATGTCAGACAAACTGCTTACCTGTGATAGTGGAGGTGATAGGAGGAATCTACAAGTATTGCCAACAAAGTTCTAAGCCAAATTAACCCCATTTTAAGCCCCTTTCATTTCCCCGTTGTTTACACAGATTAGGGCCCTCATGTTCGATAACCTTTCAGTGAAGAGCCACTGTTAATTTTCATCGCCTCCTACTAAACAGTTAAGACTGGTCTCTGGACAGAATAGCTGCAGTCTCTTGCAAGAAGGGTTAAGTGGAAGGATTGACCTTATCTTCATTTCTAGATGAAATTAGGCCAAGAATCTGACTTTTATCCTTGCTCAAGGCAAAAGTCCCTTAGTTGTTCACTGTCTTCACTGCAAGGCAGTCTACCTAGCCTGGTAGAGAAGACCTGGGATCAAGTACTGACTCTTCCCCTTATCAGCTTGTAAGTTGTTGACTGTCTATAAGTCTGTTTCTCCTGAATACTACCTGCCAAACTAACCCTGATTAAGTGCTGGGAAGACCCAGTAGAAACGTTTTGTAGTCTGCATTAATTCATATTACCATTTTGAGCAAAGTAACACCCATTGTCTTAGTTTTTTTCCTTGCCATACACATTTCTTGAGTACCTACTTTGTATAGGACAGTATCTATCTACTTATAGTACTCTGTACTTTTACATATAATAATATTCATACCTGGGCTCAGTGCTTTCAGGTTTCAGACATTGATTCATGTTCAGAAACCAAGCAACAAAGATGGTGTTAGGTATTCTGGTTTGAGGTTTTACCTCTTGTCCTTTTTAATCTCAGTGGTTTGGCTCTGAGATATGATCAAAGATATGATGCTATATAGGACTTAAAGTAATTGATACTATGAAAATATTCTCAAATGTATAACATCTATTGATAGTAAGATCAGAACAAGTAAAGAGTTATTTACTTTCAAATGTGAAGACACTTTCATGGAATTACTGTAATATTTTTATATTTTTTGGTTTGAAGAATATAATCTTTAAAACTTACATATCAATGATGATATAAATATTTATATTTGTCTCTATGGACAGCTCTGATGACCCTCAGTCTCGGAAATACATCACGGAAAGTAAATGTTTAGTGAGTATGCTTCTATTATTACTTCCCTGTTACACAGAGTAATTGCCAAGGTCATGACCCAATTATATTGATTTGAAACTTTGTATTTTGTTAAAATCATTTCTTATTTTAACATTCTTTCACAGGTCATTGAAAAAAATGGGAAGTTACGATATGAAATAGATACTGGAGAAGAAAAGAAATTTGTCAGCCCAGAAGATGTTGCCAGACTGATATTTAGTAAAATGAAAGGTATTGAGCAAAGGAAAAGATCTTTTTAAAAGCTGACCTTTTAAAAACGCTAGAGGTGTTTTTTGATCTGGAGTGAAGCAGGGTGATTGAGCAGATGTGCAGTGAGGAGGCCTAAATTATGCTAGACCTGACTGGCCTGCTAACTGGCCATGTGGCCTTGATTGGATGACTTCTTTTCCTTGACTGTGGTTTCCCCAGAAGAAACGTAAATGGATGGGGCCAAATCAGCATTTTCAAAACTTCTGAAGACAAAGTGGCCAGTAAGCTGGTGAAAAGTGAATTATTATGTCTCCCTCAAGATACTACAATCTCCACAGTGTTTAAGCAGATTAGGTAGGTCTGGCTTTACCACTTTAGGCAAAAGCTTGGAGCTGAGCAGCCTCCTGTGGAACAACTTTAGGACTTCTGGAGTAGATTGTTGATGAGGCTTACTTCAGCTCTGGAATCTGTGATGAAAGTAATTGGGATGGAGGGCAGCTTTTTATGGTAGTTGGTCTGCACCTTTGTGTATCAGAAGCCCATTCTCAGTGGAGCCCATCTCATTTGGGAGGTGGCTGAAACTTGGAAGCCTGAGAACTACACGCTTTAGAAAGTACCTAGTCACGTGTCCACAAACTACCAAAACCATAGAAAATAGTGCACAGTTTAAGAGAACAAGAGAAGGAGATCAGTGGGGTGGGACAGCCTCACAAATTAGAAAATCTTTATAATAAAAAGATCTTTGGCACAAATGAATAAACCTCAGTATCACCTGATATTTTTGTGTATTATCAGAATTTATGTTTTTCTTCCAGTTTTATTGAGATATAATTAACGTACAGCACTATATAACTAAGGGGTATAGTGTAATGATTTGACTTATGTATGTCATGACATGATTACCACATTAAGTTTCATGAACTTAAAAAATTTTTTTTCATATACAGAAACAGCACATTCTGTCTTGGGCTCAGATGCCAATGATGTAGTCATTACTGTTCCATTTGATTTTGGAGAAAAGCAAAAAAGTGCTCTTGGGTAAGTATAATATGAATAAGTTTCTCTTAACTTGCTTAAAGGAAATATTAATTTCACAACATTGCTATATAGTAAAAGGTAAAATTATATGTGAAAATACCTTACACAAAATGTTGTGTTTGTAAATCATGTATATATTTATATATGTAAATCCTATGGTAAAAGCGTGGTAATAATCATTAATATTTCCTATATTTATGAAGTGTCAAAAGAACCTGAAACTGCATGTATTAATATCTTCCTCGCTATTTTGATTGGAAACATTTGATGACCAGATTAAGTTGACGTTTGTGAATCACTTTGCCTTAGTGTATTGTAATTAAGGCTTATGTAGGAATTGTGTAAAAATAAGCAATTTTAGAAAATATTTGAGTTTTTTTTTACCTAGATAAACATCTAAACAAAAAATTGTATCTAGTTTTCATAAGTTGTTATGCAAATGTAATTGGCAAGCACCCAGCCTTTTGCTCTGTGGATAGAGTTCCCTATAGGGCTTTGGTGAACATCTGAGTTGCGTCTGGGCCACAGAATTGCTTTGTTTACTTGTACTTGTGGAATGTTAAAGCTGTGAACCTAAAGCAAAGAAATTGGAAATGTATTATAAGTGTATTATAAATATGTATTGTATTAACTCTGAAATGAATTATAAAATATGTCCTAGTCTCTTTCTGAGATTTGTAAACTCAAGCATTTGGAGAGCTTTCTTTTCCTTAATATGGGCACATGTTATCTTCTTTGTCAAGAAAATAGACTCTGAACATTATTATTTTAAAGAGAAATTGATCTCTACACTTCAAGACTTAGGTCTGTTTCTTGTGTTCTATTATCTTGCTTCTTGTGAAATCTTATTTGCTATTACATAAAATCTTTAGCAGAGCATTTCTAAAAATGTAGACTTGAAGATGTGATACCAAATTTATTAAAAGCACATTGTCCACAGGGAAGCAGCCCGAGCTGCTGGGTTTAATGTTTTGCGGTTAATCCACGAACCATCTGCAGCTCTTTTGGCTTACGGAATTGGACAAGACTCCCCCACTGGAAAAAGGTAAAAACCATATTTTCAGCTTTAAGTTTTTCAGTGCAGAAACATTTTAGATGATAGATTATTTGAATAGAGATTGTTATATAATGTAGTCATTCCAAGCTTTTATAGATGGAAAGACATCAAAATTCTCATCTAGAGTTTTTCAAATAGATGAGAAAGATGTCCTAGAAAGCAGGAACAGATACAACAGGAGGGAAGCTTGTGCCCTTCTGCCGTTCTGTTATCATCTAACACTTTGTCCCTGTAGTGAAGGAAGAGTTGCAGTTTATAAGCCAGCCAAGTTACAACTGAAGCTCTAGGGCACTGTTAAGTTTACTACCAATTTGAATATTAAACATGCTTAGAAAAACAGTGAGGACTTTCATGACAGGAGATAACAGAAAAGCCAGCATGAGAATTTAAGATTTCATTTGATGATGAAATAGTAAAATGTACTCCTAATTTAATTGTAAAACTGATCCTAATAGATCTGACACATTGTGTAACTTAGGGATGTCAATTCAGATGTGTTAATTTTCCCTAATTGTATCTTTTCATTCATATCTCACAAAGAAACTAATATAAATCACTAGGAATTTAAGTAATCTAAAATATAGAATATCAGAAGTTTTGGATTTTTATTCATAGGAAATTAATGCCTAGTTTTGCATATGTTTTAACTTTTGTAGAACATGGGCATTGCAGTAGTAACTAAGAGTAATAACAAAGTTTCTATATTTAATGCTCTTGGACTGACTTTAATTGCAAATCTCTTTTTTATTTACTTTGAAAAGTTAGTGTCTTAAACTCCAATTAGTGAGAAAGAATATAATTTTACCAGCAGGATTAAATAAAAATGGGCTTTGACTTAAAATCAGAAGATCTGGTTTCTAGGCTTGATTCATTCCTAAGCAATAACCATGGACAACTCAGTTTCTCCCGTAAGAGCTTCAGTTTCCTCATTTGTGATTTACAGGGGTTAAACTAAATGACTTCTTAGTTTAAGAAATCAAAATTGGCTTTACAAAACTATGATTCTCTCATAACTTACTCATGGTTTGTTTTTTTTTAGCAACATTTTGGTGTTCAAACTTGGAGGAACATCCTTATCTATCAGTGTCATGGAAGTTAACAGTGGAATATACCGTGTTCTTTCAACAAACACTGATAATAACATTGGAGGTACCCACTTCACAGAAACCTTAGCACAGTACCTAGCCTCTGAGTTTCAGAGGTAAGTATTAATGGACTTGATATGTTTGATGATAAACCTGAAATTTAGCTTCAGGTTTAATTTTTTTTACCCAATTTATTTGAAATTGTCCTTTCAAAGAAGGGCATGGTTTTTCCAGGGTACTGGATATTTTCATGTCTGAAATTATAAAATCTGTCCTGGCAAACAGGCGAAAGCAGAGACCCAGCTGCCTAGTGCAGTATACTTAGAGTTTTCACTCAGTGTAGGGGACCACCAGACACTGAACTGCATGAACTTGGATCTCAAGTTCAACTTCCTAATTTGTCAATGGTTGCTTTTATGTTTGGGTGAAGGAAGGTAAAGGCAGTAAGGCTTCACTACCTTCTGAACAGTTTTTACAGGTGTAAAAGATTATGTTGTAGTTAGATTCCAGTGAACCAGTCTTATGGGGTATCTATTACCACAAGGAATATTTTAGTTTTGTTGCTGGATGTAATTATTCCATTCAAAATCCTAATCCTGTTTGGCACATCATGAGTCAAATATATAAAGGTTATATTTGGCACATCACTGCTCTAAAAAGTAGTGTTTTCATCAGTTTGACTACACTGGGTTAAAAAAAACTCCTGTAAAAGTGGTAATTTCTCATTTGTTCAATAAAGACCAGTGCTGCTTTTTGTTATAAAGGTGTTCCAACTCAAGGAAAGTGGAAGAAAGTGAAAGTCACTCAGTCATGTTTGAGTCTTTGCGACCCCATGGATTATACAGTCCATGGAATTCTCCAGGCCTGAATACTGGAGTGGGTAGCCTTTCATTTCTCCAGGGGATCTTCCCAACCTAGGGATCGAACCCAGGTCTCCTGCATTGCAGGCAGACTCTTTACCAGCTGAACCTCAAGGGAAGCCCCTCCCCCTCAAGGAAGGGCACTGTTAATTTTATTATGGGTTTTGAACATGTTTAAAAGCAGAGCCATCAGTCACCACTTAGTGAGCAGTTTTAATAGTTAACTCACCCTGGAGGTAGAAGAACTGTAATTTTAGATATTTTATATGTTTCAAATTTCTTTGAAGAAGCACTTTTAGTTTTTGGTTGTTTTTTTTAATGCTGGCCAGATAATTCTGTGCCATTCAACAAGAATCATGTTACGGTTGTAAAGGGTGAAGTATGAGACTTGACCCAGTTGCATGAATCTCCTTCAACGTCCTTTTGTCTCATCTGCAAAAAGATGATGGCTCCTGTACTTCTTCAATGCAATCCATAACTGTGGTTAAACAATCCAGCAATTCAGAGTCTTAAGGATATTGGTTATTCATTTTTCCTGAGGACCCCTCTTCAAATTCTCTTTCCTTATATATTCTGAAAAAATAAAATCTGGTATTAATATTGATTCTTGAGCTTATTTATTTATTTTTTTACTGGCCATATGGCATAGCATCCAGGATCTTCCCGACCAGGGATGGAACCTGCACCCCCTGCAGGGGAAGCACAGAGTCTTAACCACTGGATGCCAGGGAAGTCCCTGATTCATGAGCTTACAATTATCCTAATGGGGATTATCCAGATTTTAGTTACAATAAATTCTAAATGACCTAGTAATTTTTAAACTTCAAAGACTGTATTTCTTGTTTAGGTCCTTCAGACATGATGTGAGAGGAAATGCCCGCGCCATGATGAAGCTGATGAATGGTGCTGACACTGCAAAGCATTCTTTGTCAACCTTGGGAAGCGCCAACTGCTTCCTTGACTCATTGTATGAAGGTCAGGATTTTGACTGCAACGTGTCCAGGTAAAACTGCAGTTCGAAAAACTTCAAAAAGTTCCAAATGTATTCCCACTTAGGTGTAATTTTCTCACTTCAGATTTTTCATTTTCTCACTTGAGGTCTTTAGCCCACTATAAAAGGAGAGCTCTTCTGTCTCTACGTCCAGGGTTTTCAGCTCTTGTCAGACTAAATGACTGTTCCCAAAGCAATCATGTCAGTGGTGACTGCCCTGTTATGTTAAACCTGCCAGGAGCAGTGTGTGACAGGAGCATCCCAGGCCTTTGGAAGAATGATGAGGGGAGACTTGAAAGTTTGAGAGTTATAAATTTCCTTTCTTGACTAACAGTCCCACTTGTATAGTCCCTAGTTCTTTGTGGGGCTTCCACATGCATCAGTGGTTATTTACTATTTCATTGTTAGGCCTGTGTGGCAGGCTATATTCTAAGTTCTTTCTTACGTATTAACTCTCAAATTCTCATAACAACCCAATGAGGTGAGTGCTGTTGTTTTCCTTACTTTACACAGGAGGTTTCAATTCTTGTCCAAGGTTATCCAGCTAGTAAGTGACAGACTTGGGATGCAAACCCAGCTCGTTTGACTCCCGAGTTCGTGCTCATTACCTATCACCTTACTCTGAGGATCTCTTGTCTTGGTTTTATTTGTCTTGGTTTTATTTGCTTTGTCATCCATTGGCAACATTTTAAATTTTAGTAGCTTTTGTGACATTTCGTAAACACAGGTTTAATGTGCATAAAATTATTTTTAATGCTCATATCTTTTCCATAATCCAAAACATTGTTTACAAATGATTGCACGTCCTCCCAGGAATGGGTAGGGGAGGCCACTGTCCTCTCACTGTGTGTTGTACAGTATTACTCACCATACACATAGCTACCATGAGTTAGCACTATTTAAACCTCCCAACAAGCTAACAGGTGACTTAGAAGCATAGTGAATATCCAGAATACAGTATTACATTATTTTTAGGCTTTCTACTCACTCTGTTTGGTTAAATTTCTCTTTGTCTGGCCCTTGTAGCTTGCTTCGTCTTTCTCCCTGGGTTTTCCCCAATTCCAGGTCAGCACTGCCACCAGTGGCTGTTTAAAATTTTTAGTTAATTAAATAGGTAAATAACATTAAAAATTCAGTTACTCAGTAGCATTAGCCAGAGTTAAGTGCTCAGTAGTCTCAAGTGGCCAGTGGCTCCAGAAAGTTCTCTAGATATTTTAAGAGATTTCAAGCTACAACCTAAAAGAAAGTTGTTCCATTGGATTTTAATCTCTTGTGGGCAAGAGAGTCTTTATATTTTTTCTGTTTCCAGAATATTTAACTTAGTGCTAAGTTTGTCTAAGTACTCAGTAAATGTTTGCTTATTCATATCAGTTATTAAGAAGGAAATAGAATTTGTCATTTTATTTGCTAGCATTCAGGCTTCTCAGGGGGTGTAAAATAACCAAACTTAAATGCAGCAGAGGCTCAGACCATAAAGAAAAGTAGTGAGAAACAGTTTTTAAAACTTTAAAACATAAAAATAGAAAAAATTTCCAAATTATGGTTTGATTTGAATCAATAGATTTATTGGTAGAAATCCCATACACTGAGAATTTATTTTTAGGTTTTTTGACAGCTTATAATAAGCAGGCTATGGGTATGATGATTTTTCTATGTGAATTTAATATTATATACATTTGTAGATGAATAATCTAGACTTTTTCCTCCCATGATATTGCTCTGCTGAGTGTTTAATATCCTGTTCTGATCATAAACGTACTCTTAAGAGACCTATCACAGTAGGTTTTGACATTACCCTTTACAAGAAAAAGATGTCTTGTTTAACTTACTTCTGCAGTGTCCTCTGTGTTTATGTGTTTTTACAGAGCAAGATTTGAACTTCTGTGTTCTCCACTTTTTAATAAATGTATAGAAGCAATCAGAGAAGTCTTAGAACAAAGTGGATTTACAGCAGATGATATCAACAAGGTAATAACTTTTGTATTTTTTTTATTTATGTTAGGAATAGTTTTTGACTGGGAATTTAGGAAATGGCCCCTTGGTACTGAAAGAGTATTTTTATACATGTAAATATTTTCTTACATTAGGAAATAAGGAAATTGATAAAGTTTTGATTAATGGCTCTAATGAACTCACAGTTCTGTGTGTTTATTACCAAAAAAGATTAAAATTCCTTTTCAGTGTATTTTTTATATATAAGCAAAAACTGACAAATATTAGAGTGTTTCTTAGGTGTCAGGCACTGTTTCTGAGTGTTTTGCATGAATTAACTTGCTGTATCTTAACCAGGAACTCTATGAAGTAGGTGATATTATTTACCCCCATTTTATAATTGGAGGCACAGAGGTACAGAGATATAAGTAGCTTCATGGTTATCATGTAGCTAGTGGTAGAACCAGGATTTAACTCAGTGTGGTTCCCAGTTCTGCTTTTAACCAGTACAACAGTCTCCTCTCTGTTTGCTGAGAAATATTGCATATTTGCTTGCATAAGAAAAGATTTAGAGACTTGAAAAATTATTCCAGCTGGTTTGTAGTTTTTTTCCCAAGATTATTTCTACTCTTTTACAATATATATATATTTTTTCATTGTTGTTGATGAAGGAATTTTCATATAAGAAAACTCAGAAAATAGGACCAATGTCTTCCTTTATAATAAACTTGTCAAATTTGTTGCACAATTTTGAATTTTATGTTCCTTATACAATATTATAACCAATTTCTCTGTCCATATTACTATATAGTCTTCATCAACACAGTTTTAAATAGACTCTTGGCCTTTCCCAGTAGCTCAGTGGTAAAGAATTTGCCTGCCAAATCAGGAGACAGGGGTTCAATCCTTGGTCCCGGAAGATCCCATCTGCCACTGAGCAAGTAAACCCACGCACCACAACTACTGAGCCTGTGCTCTAGAGCCCTGGAATCACAGCTGTGTAGCCAGTGCACCCTGGAGCCTGTGCTCCGCAACAGGAGAGTAGCCCCGCTGTCCACAACTAGAGGAAAGTGCATGCAGCAGCAAAGATGCAGCACAGCCTGAATAAGTAAATAAAAATTTAAGAAATAATTTTAAATAGGCTCTTAATATCCTGGAAAAGGAAGAGCACCATAGGTTGTTTCATTGTTCTTTTGAACTCCTAGATCGGGTCTTCCCCTCCCCAGAAAAGTGATACTCATTTCTTCCTATATTTAAGATTATTCTTTGGGATAGGTTTCTATAATAAAAATATTGAGTCAAAGAATATAAATAGCAGAAGCCTATTTTTACCTTCAGTTACTTTTCAAAAGAGCTGAATTAACTCATACTTTCATCAGCAGTGTATGAGGACAGACATTTTAGTATAACATTGCTGACACTGAGTTTTATCATTTAAAGATAAATTTTCCATTAAGTAGTTGAAAAGAGATATGTTTTTACTCTGTATTTTATTGACTATTATAGGATTCAGTTCAGTTCAGTCACTCAGTCGTGTCAGACTCTGCAACCCCATGAATCGCAGCACGCCAGGCCTCCCTGTCCATCACCAACTCCCGGAGTTCACTCAGACCCACATCCATCGAGTCAGTGATGCCATCCAGCCATCTCATCCTCGGTCGTCCCCTTCTCCTCCTGCCCCCAATCCCTCCCAGCATCAGAGTCTTTTCCAATGAGTCAACTCTTTGCATGAGGTGGCCAAAGTACTGGAGTTTCAGCTTTAGCATCATTCCTTCCAAAGAAATGCCAGGGCTGATCTCCTTCAGACTGGACTGGTTGGATCTCCTTGCAGTCCAAGGGATTCTCAAGAGACTTCTCCAACACCACAGTTCGAAAGCATCAATTCTTCAGCGCTCAGCTTTCTTCACAGTCCAACTCTCACATCCATACATGACCACAGGAAAAACCATAGCCTTGACTAGACGGACCTTAGTCGGCAAAGTAATGTCTCTGCTTTTGAATATGCTATCTAGGTTGGTCATAACTTTTCTTCCAAGGAGTAAGCGTCTTTTAATTTCATGGCTGCAGTCACCATCTGCAGTGATTTTGGAGCCCCCAAAAATAAAGTCTGACACTGTTTCCACTGTTTCCCCATCTATTTCCCATGAAGTGATGGGACCAGATGCCATGATCTTCGTTTTCTGAATGTTGAGCTTTAAGCCAACTTTTTCACTCTCCTCTTTCACTTTCATCAAGAGGCTTTTTAGTTCCTCTTCACTTTCTGCCATAAGGGTGGTGTCATCTGCATATCTGAGGTTATTGATATTTCTCCCGGCAATCTTGATTCCAGCTTGTGTTTCTTCCAGTCCAGCGTTTCTCATGATGTACTCTGCATAGAAGTTAAATAAGCAGGGTGACAATATACAGCCTTGACGTACTCCTTTTCCTATTTGGAACCAGTCTGTTGTTCCATGTCCAGTTCTAACTGTTGCTTCCTGACCTGCATACAGATTTCTCAAGAGGCAGGTCAGGTGGTCTGGTATTCCCATCTCTTTCAGAATTTTCCACAGTTTATTGTGATCCACACAGTCAAAGGCTTTGGCATAGTCAATAAAGCAGAAATAGATGTTTTTCTGGAACTCTCTTGCTTTTTCCATGATCCATCGGATGTTGGCCATTTGATCTCTGGTTCCTCTGCCTTTTCTAAAACCAGCTTGAACATCAGGAAGTTCACGGTTCACGTGTTGCTAAAGCCTGGCTTGGAGAATTTTGAGCATTACTTAAGTAGCATGTGAGATGAGTGCAGTTGTGTGGTAGTTTGAGCATTCTTTGGCATTGCCTTTCTTTGGGATTGGAATTATCAATGTTAGTAAATGTTTAATTTTGTATTTCCTTATGTGTAAATACTTCATATTCTTTGCCCATTTAGTCAGTTAAATCTTATGGATTTTTAAAATTTATTTGTGTAAATGCTCTATATAATCAGAAAATTAACTGCTATTTACTGCAACCTTCTTTTGAAGCATGTGGTTTACTATTGAATTTTGGTTCTATTAGGGAGGATGGGTATTTGACACACTGAGGTTTCATTTCTTGATCTATTTAAAGTCTGTTGGCCTGTTACTCTCATTTCTTCAGCTGCTTGTGAATTTACCAATTCCATCTTTGTTCAAGTGTTTGACAAATATTTATTACTGTCTTTTTTAATTTGCTGTAGTTTGTAAGTTTTATATTTTCACTATTTTTGTGTATATTGTAACATGAAAGTTGCATTCTTTTGTCTGTAGAGGTTTTAGTTCAGTTGGGTTTTTTTTTTTTTTGCGTACAATTCTATGCATTGTGGTACGTGAGTAGAAGTGTGGCTTATAAAGATGAAAGCACATGGTATAAATGATACAAGGCAGTGGTGGGAAGGAATGAGTTTGGAGACAGATCCAGCTGAACTAGAAAGCTCACAGTGCTAATAGTTCCAGAAAAGACCAATCACTTAATTTCCTGAGCCTTACTGTCTTGTCTCTTCTTGCTAGGAGGGTAATAATATTTAACTTTCAGATAAGTATTATAACCTATTCTATAGGGTTGTTGTGAAGATTAAATGAAAACCATATATGGCACAGGGTGTGACATACCATAGGTGATCAGATGTGAGTTCTCTTCCTTCATTAACTGGTCATACAATCCTGACATTAGGTATCACAGATGGTACAATCCTCAATTGCTTGACTAAAATCAAGTACATTCTTAGAATTAAGGATTTTTTTTTTTTGGTGTATAATTGCTTTACAAAGTTGTGTTAGTTTCTGCTGTACAATAAAGTGGATCAGCTGTATGTATACATTTGTCGCCTCCCTCTTGGGGAGGCGATCACCCCTTTAGGACATCACAGAGCACTGAGCTGAGCTCCCTGTGCTATACAGCAGTCCCCACTAGATACTTCTAAAATACAATAGTGTTGTCTCTGTAGTTTGTTGACCTTATGACAGTAATGAACAACCCCCAAGTCTCACTGGTTTTCTGTAGTGAATAGTTTTTTCTTGCTTGTGTTCCACATGAGCAGCTGAAGGTGGCCGTGTGTCTACTGCTTTGGCATTTTTCTGTGTGCTTCTCATTCCACGACCCAGGCTAAAGGAGCAGCTCTCGTGGAGGAAGGGAAAGAGGAAAGGAGATGGCAGAACATGCAGGGCTTTTAAAACTTCTGCTTAGAAATGTTGTACTCCAGTGTATTCACCTGACCAAAGCTAAAGCCAGTCCTGAGTATGGAGCAGACAAATAGAAGGGAGGGGTTGCAGTGTCTGGGCAGTGGCTGTGGGTGGGGATGTACAATCCTCTTAGAGGGATAGAGGGAGAAAATGATGGGCTTTATATTCACTGAAACATTTAATCCTGGCAATATTCACTGAAACATTTAATCCTGGCAAAGTCAGGCAATTGGCTGTCCATTTACAGATGAGGAAACTGTAGGGTCGGCCAAGAAGTTCCTTTTCATAAGCTGTTATGGAAAAACCCGAACGAACATTGTGGCCAACCCAATAAAAGGTTTCCAGAGAGGGTAAGGACTTTCCCTGAAGTGATGCTGGCGTGTAAGTGATAGAGCCAGGATTGGAACTCAGATACTCAGCCTCCATAGCCAGGGCTCTTTCTTTACTCTTTAGTCATTTCAAACTTTGTCATTATAAGTAAAGAATATGTTAAATATTAACAGTGTACTAAATGCATGTTTATATGTGTATATTTTATATGATAAGTTTAAAATAATATGCTAAAATAGGGCTTCTTATATTTTACCATGTGATGAAGATGGCCTGTTACATCTAATTTTGAGAAACAATCATTGTTCTAAAAGTAAAAAACTGAAAATTTTTTTTATTTTCTAGGTTGTCCTTTGTGGAGGGTCTTCTCGAATCCCAAGGCTACAGCAAATGATTAGAGATCTTTTCCCAGCTGTTGAGCTTCTCAATTCCATTCCTCCTGATGAGGTCATCCCTATTGGTGCAGCTATAGAAGCAGGAATCCTTATTGGGAAAGAAAGCCTTTCAGTGGAAGATGCTCTTCAGATAGAGTGTTCGGCCAAGGATATTTTAGTTAAGGTATGTTTAGCTTGTCTTTACTTTTCCATACATGGTATAAAGTTATTGCCACAGGTTTACATACATATGGTTTTTAAAATAAAACCTTGTACTGGTAAAAATTTTAAATTTAGGTTTATAATTTTACTTGTAATGAGTTTCTGATATTCTTTCAGTTGATATTAATCTGTTAATTTCTTAATTTGCTATCATTTTAATCATAAGCTTCTAATACAGGTTGAGAAGTGTATGTTTCAATTTATTTTTAAAGTGGGTTGGGATTAAGGATTGGTTCCATTTTTTTCTCTTTGCCGCTTTATAGTATTGAGATTATCAACAAGGACTATATCATATTTCTAACAGGAGTGATTTTTTTCTCATTGTAATGATTTCAAAGGATGTGCATATTATTTTCCTGCTTATTAGGGAGTTGATGAATCAGGAGCCAACAGCTTCAAAGTACTGTTTCCATCAGGGACTCCTCTGCCAGCTCGAAGACAACACACATTACAGGCCCCTGGAAGTATATCCTCAGTGTGTCTTGAACTCTATGAGTCTGAGGGGAAAAACTCTGCAAAAGTAGAAAACAAGTTTGCACAGGTGAATATATCAGATTATACTATGAATTAATCACATGAAACCGTTTAGCTTTTCCTTCTGGTTTAGGCTCAGTTTAACATTAATTCATAAACTGTGCATATAGGACATTTAACACTTTTTTTTAAAACAAAACTTATTTAGACAGGCTGAAATGATTATATGCTAATTTGAACAGGTAATCTGTACAAAAAATTTTCATTTTTTATTTCCTTCATGTTGGATTCCATCATGTGTGCTTTGTTCTTTCTTTAGACCCCCCAAAAATACAATCTACTTTTCAACCAGTCATTTATTCCCCTCTTTGCCTTGTTTAGAAATTCTTAGGATCCCTCAGACAGTTGCTTCTGGAATGAGCTTTCCTCTTCTCCCCCAGCCAACCCCAGTGGGTTCACCTTTACAGGCTCTGGGACTAGGACAGGGAATAAGACATGAATGTTTCTTCACTGGGATTAACACATTATTATGAATGGATTAATTGTACTTATTCATTTTGGAAAGAGAAGAAACAAGCTATTTCAATTTGAAAGAGGAAAACGAAAACGAAGTACAGTTGTGTTTCTACTGCTTCTCTTTGTGTTCTCTACCCTCCTTGACAATCAGGTCAGTGGCAGGGAAAATGACATTTATTTGCTTGCTAAATGCCAAGTGTGCTCTACCAGGCAATTTACAAACATAATCCTGAGTGCTATGAGATAGACATTGTTGTGTGCATTTTATAGGTGATTAAGAAACAGGCTCATGATAGTAAATACCTTGTGCTTGATTGAGCTGAGATTTATCCTCAGGTTGGTTTTACTCCTGAGCCCATGCTCTTGCCATTGCACCATGCTGCCTCTGACATAGGATAAGTTTGCTTTTTCAAATACCACATGCTTAGATCGTATGATATGGTCCTCTACAACCTTTAAAATGTATCATATGGAGCCATGTAATTTGCTTAGAAACATGCCCAAGAAATAATGGACTTCCCAAGTGGCACAGTGGTGGCCAGAAAGAATCTACCTGCCAGTGCCAGAGACACAAGACACCTGGGTTCAATCCCTGGGTTAGGAAGATCCCCTGGAGTAGGAAATGGCAACCTACTCCAGTATTCTTGCCTGGGCTCCTTCAAGCTAGTAAGGGTTTCAAAGCTCCTCCATATGCTTCTGCAGTGTAAAAAGTACTTTGCTGTGCACCAGGCTCTAAACTCGGAAGTCTAGTATTCATCTCTTGAATCAGTGCATTTCTTACATTTTCTCTGGACATACTACTCTGAGACTCTGCAGCTACCAGATGCTGGAAAGAAAAAAACTAGTCACATAGTACTGAATTTGGAAGAGAATCTTCTACAGATTGCATCTCTTCTAACTACCTCAGTTTACAAATGAGTAAACTTGGTGTTTACCTAAGGTCATAAAATTTCATGTTGGCAAAATCTGAAAAGTCACTTTCAAACTTGATCTGTTGGTATGCCTTTCTTTAGGAAACCGAGTAATTTTATAGTAAATCCATTAATAATTCTTACTTACAAATGTAATCATAGTAGTACAAAAGAATTTGACATGTATTTCTTTTAAATAGTTTTTTTCAAGTTCATTTAAAATATTTGAATTTTTTAAAGTATATATAAAAGGCTTGCCAAAATGTAATGTACGCATTACTCTAACAGTGTGATCACCAAAAAGAAAAACAGTCTTTATTTTCTGAGACAAACAGTATCATTTTAATCTAGGACATGAGATTTAGGAGAGACAAATAATATTAGTTATCTTCCATGCCCTCCTTTTAGAGGAGACGTGTCAGTTAAGAAAGCTTAATTCTATGCTCTGAATTATGATAAATGGTAAAAGAACTGAAAACAGCCCTGTTTTGAAAGGTTTTTTCAGTAATGAGTAAGATTTAGTCCATTGGAATAATCGATGCATCAATTTATTAATGTCAAAATACTGAATCATCTATTTATTATTTTTGCCTAAACAGGTTGTGCTCCAAGATTTAGATAAAAAAGAAAATGGATTACGTGATATATTAGCTGTTCTTACTATGAAAAGGTAAAAAAATTAATGTACTTCTGATGTTAAGAAAATTTGCTTTGAGATTCTGCCTTTTTTTCAATTGATTCATCTGTTGTCACTCTTGAGAAAATCATTTATTAAAAGCTTATAAAGATCTTATCAGTAACTTAAATTTTTCCCTGTAAAATTAACTGTATTTACCAAGAAAAGTATATCTCAAGTCATTATCATTCTGAATTTTTTGTGACTTCTTTTATTATTATGGGTGTAGTCAACCTAAAAAATTGGACCATGCAAGTTTGAGACATAATTTTTATCGACTTTAAATATGATTTCCTAAGGTTTACATAATTGATTTTTGTCCTATGAAAGGGTAAGTTTATTTCAGTATTTCAACAGGAAATCTATCGGACATATACTACAAATTAAATTCAGCTGTTATCATTTCTTTAACAATAGTCCATCCATAATACTATGTCTTACAAGTAAATCATTTCCAAATCAACGTTAAGGGCAGTTTATTCCATAAATCATATTTAGCCAGAATGTAGAATTCATTAGGGTAGATCTATCATGGCCCGGGATTGAAAACAACTCGATGTATCTTGAATTTGCATAAAGTTTTTAACTCAAGGTCTTTATCATCATGGGTTCTCAAGGAATACAACCTTCATCATAGTGACACAGAAGGAGATTTTTAAAGAACAACTACCCAAGTATGGCATATTATTCTAAATGTAAAGACATGAAGTTGTGTTTCAGTTATTTATCTCTTAATACTCTTCTTTCAAAAGGTAAAATGATCTCTTATTTACTCAAAGTCCTCAAGTAGTTTCTTACGAACTTTCTGCTTTTATAAATTGAGCTTATGAAGTGTTACTATTTTTTGTTTGCATAGGGATGGATCTTTACACGTGACGTGCACAGATCAAGAAACTGGAAAATGTGAGGCAATTACTATAGAGGTGGCATCTTAGTATTTTAGAGGAACCAGGAATTTAACATTATTTCATTTTGTTTAAGAATGTTTACATTAAAATACTTTTCAAATTACCTGTATGATCTATGTTTCTATTAAACTATAGTATATTGGTAATTGTTGCAAACTNTATAGTATATTGGTAATTGTTACAAACTTATTTTTGTTGTTTTCCACTTAAAGTTTCCATTATTAGTGGGAAATACAAGCAACTTTTTCTATCATGAACCTTAGAATAAAATCAAGTGGCTTGAAGGAAACTATCAGAAATTTAATGTTGCAGTTAAAAATGTTTTCTGTTTTTATAATTTCTAATTTTAAGAAATTCTTATTAATCAGCTAAGAACAGTTTAAAAGTCTTTGATGTTAAATGAAAGAAACCATAGAGCCATGTGCAAAGTAAGATACCATTTTTGCTTAAAAAAAAAACAAACAGCACAGTTGTTTATAAATCCACATGTGACACATGTAGAGAAAAGAACAGACAACTGAACACCAGACTCTTAACGGCAGAGGGAAATACACGGGGTACACTTTTTATAGTTATCTTAAGGTTGATTTTTTTCCCTCTAACAAACATGTTTTTCATTTGAAATTGGAAGTTTTTTTTTTATTTTGAAGAAAAGCCTAGCCACTTTCTATTCACCAGAAAATGCTGACTAGTGCATTGAGAATATTTAGACGGATACTAAAGAAGAAGCTTTTTCTCTTAGTAAAACAACTAATCTGCCTGTGTTGAAGAGAGGGCTTGAAGGTGAGCCATGTGCATCAGACTTTAGATTCATTACCAAGGGAGGATTTTCCACTCGTTTCTTTCCTTGGTTCCCAGTGGACTTGAGAAGGGGAAATATCTTTACCCAGTAAAATTTTAAAACTCTGCTGTTTTTTCACCTGTTCAACTTTGAAATGTGATTTATTATTACCGTTGATTTTTATGGAGACTGAAGATAGTAATCTTCTATTTCTTAAATGGAGAAACTAAACCTAAATCTGTTATTCTACATCAAATTATAGACAGAAGCACCAGGGAAAATTCAGGTATGAGTCTAATAGGTCCACAAAGAGGCAGCCTAAAAGGTCTGTCCTTTGATTAAAGGCTAAGTACTTAGTTATCTTTTATTATCTTGTCCTGAGTTTTAAAAACTTTGAAATAAGGACTTCCCTGATTGTCCAGGGATTAAGAATCCTCATGTCAATGCAGGGGACACGGCTTCTACCCTTGGTCTGGGAAGATCCCACATGCCACAGAGGAACTAATCCCATACATCATAACTACTGAGCCCACAGTCTAGAGTCCATGAGCAACAGCAAAGACTCAGTGCAGCCATAAATAAATAAATAAACCTTTTTAAAAGATTTTGAAATAAAGTGATTATATATAAGCTATTAAGTGTTTCTAAAATTTAGGAAAATACCAGCTAAACTAGGTGAACTGCTACATCTGCTTTCAGTTATGCTTTGGAAAAGTGCTGTAGGATTCTATGTTGTAGCTATAATTAGCTGTTTAGACCAGGGGTTGGCAAACTATTGGCAATGTGTCTGTCCTACCCTATACCTGTTTTTGTCGATAACAATTTTATAAGAACACAGCCATACTCAATCGTGTACGTGTTGTCTGCGGCCATCTCTCACTATAATGGGAGTGTTGAGTAGTTATAGCAGGGACTGTATGACCCACAAAGCTTTAAATATTTACTGTCTAGCTCTTTACAGAAAATGTTTGTCAACCCCTGAAATAAATTAGTGAAATTTACAGAGTAAAATATCATAAGCATTTATCCAAGAGTTTTCTTTCCTTCCATATCCAGGTAACACTTTACTTATTTGACTGCTTTCCCTACTGGATTATTAAGCATTGTGAGGGCAGGAGACTCTTAGTCTAAGATACCATTGTATCCCAACCCCCAGAATAGTCCCTGAACTATGTTATCAAGAGTCTACTGTACTCCCAAATTTTCTTATATCCACAACTGGAAGATTTGCCAATTAAACTTCATAGTTGTTTTTTTTTTTCTTTTAATTTTTCAAGGTGAAAATACCTTTAACATTTTTCTGATTATAAAATGATACATACTCATTATAAATTAAAATTAAAGAAGCAAACATAAAACATCCTCTATTCTGGCACCTTGAGCAACAAATGTTATTTTTGGTGAACATCTTGATAATCTTTTCATTCACTTACCAACTATTTTTGCAGTGTCTCATGTGTGTTCAAACACTTGAGCATTTTTATCAGCCGAAGATTATGTCAAATTATAATTTTGCCTGCTGACATTTACATTGTCTAAAGGACAGAGCCAAATACAAAAAGAAATGCCTGTATACAGTATGATACCTAATAATACACTCACAGTATATATAATATTGTATATATATTCACAGTATATATAATACTGTGAAGGTCTTAGGAGGTCACAAACTATTTCATTACAGTTTTTAAAAATTGAGAAAACAGTGTCAGAGCACAAAGCTAGAGGGAAGTGCCAGAATTTCTAAAATAACAATTGGTCATGTAACAGTTGTAATAATATTGCTCTTTATTAGCTTTAATTTGTTATTTCCTTTTTGAATTGTGATCTCACCATGTGAGTACTTTGCAATATATAGAGAGTAATATGGCATGTATTATTTTTCTGTTCTAGATGTGGAAATAGAGAATTTAAATAATTTCCAAAGGTCTCAGAGCAAATAAATGGGTTTTGAACTAATACTCAAGTGCTTTTTTGGTATACTTAATTTTTCTTGATTGTTTACTATTCTAAGCACATTAAGTGCATTTTTATTTTTCATTTAAATTCACATTTTCTGATGTCCATTCTGCTATTCTATAAGTCTCAAAGAAGAAAATTTATGTAAATGGAAAAGGAGACATTCCATGGATTTCAAAAGTATGTTTTCTGTGCTTTTTATAAAGAAAAATTAGGAGGTGGAGGCATAATTCTGTATTTGTTTTTCTTGAGGACACTGGTGTATGTTTGTTGTTTAGTC
Source organism: Redunca redunca (assembly GCA_006410935.1). Lineage (NCBI taxonomy): Eukaryota > Metazoa > Chordata > Mammalia > Artiodactyla > Bovidae > Redunca > Redunca redunca. The sequence goes on from SJYQ01018430.1 coordinate 26,736, forward strand.
ACTAAGTTTAGTGACTTTATTTCCCTTTTCATCTACAGCCAGGATTTACCAACATCTCAAACTTTTTAGTCTCATGATTCCTTTATATTCTGAAATTATTGAAAACCTAAGGAACTTTTGTTTGTACTTGTTATATATATATAGTTATTTGTTGTTATTGTTCAGCCGCTAAGTCATGTCTGGCTTTTTGCGATCCCCTGGACTGTAACCCATCAGACTCCTTTGTCCATGGGATTATCCTGGCAAGAATACTGAAGTGGGTTGCAATTGCCTTCTCTAGGAGATCTTCCCGACTCAGAGATTGCATTAGCAGGCAAATTTTTTAATGCTGAGCCACACAAACTTCCCCCATAGTGTTATTTACCATAGAAATTAAAGCCAAGATATTTTTAAAATAATCATTCATTTGTAAATTAACATTAGCACAAGTAACATTTTTGAAAACAAAATTTACTGGCAAGAGTGGTATTGTTTTATATTTTTCGAATCTTTTTAATTTCTGGCTTAAAAAGATACCTCTATTTTATTATCTATTCCTTCATTCAGTCTGTTCCAGGGTCCAAGTTGTGTAACCTCTGGAAAACTCCGTCGTATACTCATCAGAGGAAAGTGAAGAAGGCAGATAACATCTTGGTGTTATCATGAAGTAGTTTGAACTTATGACCCCCTGGAAGGATCTTAAGGTCCTTTTACTTTACTTTGAGAATTACTGCTCTAGACAGTAGACACAGTAATGTGTGTTGAAGACAAAAGGCCTAATCTGTCCCCTGGAATTAATGGGATCCAAGACAAAAGAGAAAGCAATGGCACCCCACTCCGATACTCTTGCCTGGAAAATCCCATGGACAGAGGAGCCTGGTAGGCTGTAGTTCATGGGGTCACTAAGAGTCGGACATGACTGAGCAACTTCACTTTCACTTTTCACTTTCATGCATTGGAGAAGGAAATGGCAACCCATTCCAGTGTTCTTGCCTGGAGAATCCGAGGGACAGGGGAGCCTGGTGGGCTGCCGTCTATGGGGTCACACAGAGTCAGACACGACTGAAGTGACTTAGCAGCAGTCACTTCAAGACTAAAGAAACCAAACGATTTATGTAAGAGTCCAATACATTCTCTAAATTACTACTGAAACTGATCAAGACCCCCAAAACAGACAAGATAACAGTTTGATAAGTACACTTAAGAGTGCAAGGGAGAGAGAATATATTTTAGACAGGGTGACCAAGAGAGGTCTCTGAAGAAGTGACATTTAAGCTGAGACCCAGCAATGTGAAGAGAGGGAGGACCGTGTCCTCTGAACTAGGAAGTAATTTGGGCTACCGAGATCACGGGCGGCAGCTGGGAGGAGCCACCCCGCGTACGAGGTCAGGAGCAACAGTCTGGAGGAGCCACCCTCACGTCCAAGGCCAGGGTCGGGGGCTGGGAGGAGACACCCCGCAAGAGGCCAGGGAAGGTGGCCGGGAGGAGCCACCCCGTGCCCGAGGCTAGGGGCGGCGGCCGGGAAGATCAACCCACGCCCAAGGAGCAGTGGCTGCGCTGGCTTTGCAGGAGGGCCTAGAGGAGCTATCCCACGTTGAAGGTCAGGAAGGGCAGCGGTGAGGAGATACCTCTCATCCAAGGTAAGGAACAGCGGCTGTGCTTTGCCGGAGCAGCTGTGAAGAGATACCCCACGCCCAAGGTAAGAGAAACCCAAGTAAGATGGTATGTGTTGCAAGAAGGCATCAGAGGGCAGACACACTGAAACCATACTCACAGAAAACTAGTCAATCTAATCACACTAGGACCACAGCCTTGTCTAACTCAATGAAACCAAGCCATGCCTGCGGGGCAACCCAACATGGGCGGGTCATGGTGGCGAGGCCTGACAGAATGTGGTCCACTGGAGAAGGGAATGGCAAGCCACTTCAGTATTCTTGCCTTGAGAACCCCATGAACAGTAGGAAAAGGCCAAATGATAGGATACCAAAAGAGGAACTCCCCAGGTCATTAGGTGCCCAATATGCTACTGGAGGTCAATGGAGAAATAAGAAAGAATGAAGGGATGGAGCCAAAGCAAAAACAATACCCACTTGTGGATGTGACCGGTGACAGAAGCAAGATCCAGTGCTGTAAAGAGCAATATTGCATAGGAAGCTGGAATGTCAGGTCCATGAATCAAGGCAAATTGGAAGTGGTCAAACAAGAGATGGCAAGGGTGAACGTCGACATTCTAGGAATCAGCGAACTAAAATGGACTGGAATGGGTGAAT
>SJYQ01018445.1:0-11126 GCA_006410935.1 Redunca redunca
TCCAAATTGAAACTAAGAAAAAATTTAAGTATTTATTAATTCACTTACAATAGCAGCAATACATCCATTACATGTTAATATATTTTTAAATAACTGTATTTGAGATGGTAATATACATATAAAAAATATGCTCAGCATCATTAATATCAGGGGAATGCAAATCAAACCACAATGAAACATCTCACATCTGTCAGGATGGTTATTTTCAAGACAACAAGAAACAACTAAAGGAACCCTGTAGGTGTGAACGCAAATTTGTACATCTACTATGAAAAACATTATGAAAATTCCTCAAAATTTTAAAAATAGAACTACTATACAATCCAGCAACTCCACTCCTGAGTATTTATTTATCTGAAGAAAATAAAAACACTAATTCCTAAAGATACATGCATGTGTATGTTCATTGTAGCTGTATTTACAATACCCAAGATAAAGGAGCAACCTATGTACCCATCAATAGGTAAACGGATAAATAAGAAGTAGTATCCCAGGATGAGATGGCTGGATGGCATCACGGACACGATGGACGTGAGTCTGGGTGAACTCCGGGAGATGGTGATGGACAGGGAAGCCTGGGGTGCTGCGATTCATGGGGTTGCAAAGAGTCGGACACGACTGAGCGACTGAACTGAACTGAACTGATATATTTGTGGAATGTTGCTGCTGCTGCTGCTGCTAAATTGCTTCAGTCGTGTCCAACTCTGTGCGACCCCATAGACCTCAGCCCACCAGGCTCCCCCTTCCCTGGGATTCTTCAGGCAAGAACGCTGGAGTGGGTTGCCATTTCCTTCTCCAATGCATGAAAGTGAAAAGTGAAAGTGAAGTCGCTCAGTCATGTATGACTCCCGTCCCTGGGAGTTTCCAGGCGAGAGTACTGGAGTCAGTTGCCATTGCCTTCTTCGTTATGGAATGTTACTCAGCCACAAAACACAGTGCAGTCTTGACGTTTGCAACAACATGGATGGACCTAAAAATTATTATGCTACTTAAAGTAAGTTGGACAGAAAAAGACAAATAGCATATGTACGAAATCCCAAAGGAAAAAATAAGAACAAACAGAAACGGAGTCATAGATACAGAGAACAAACAGGTGGTTGCCTGAAGCGGGGAGAACTGGGAGGAGAAAAATAGGTGACGGAAGTTAAGAGGTACAAGCTTCCAGTTACAAAGTAAATGTCACAGGTATAAAATGTTCAGTGTGAGGAATGTAGTCAATCATTATTTAATGTCCTTGTATGCTGATAGATGATAACTAGACTATCACAGTGATCATTTTGAAATGTATGGAAATATCAAATCACTATGTGTGTAACTGAAACTAAATAGTGTTGTAGGTCAGTTAAACAAACAAACAAACAAACAAACTCATAGGAAAAGAAATCAGATTTGTGCTTATCAGAGGCAGTGAATAGATTTCCTTCCCTCTTACCAGAGTCAAGGGGAAGGAGGATTGGAAGAAGGTGGTCAAAAGGTATAAACTTCCAGTTATTAGATAAATAAGTACTAGGTATGTAATATATAACGTGATACATATAATGCTGTATGTTATAAATGAAAGTTGTTTAGAAAGTAAATCCTGAGTTCTCATCACAAGGAAAAATTTTTTTTCTGTTTTTTAAATTTTGCATCTATGTGAGATGGTGGATATTCACTAAACTTATTAGGATAAACTTGTCATGTGCATGCATGCTAAATCACGTTAGTTGTGTCTGACTCTTTGCAATGCTATGGGCTGTAGCCCACTACACTGCTCTGTCCATGGGATTCTCCAGGCAAAAATACTGGGGTAGGGTACAATTTCCTACTCCAAGGGATATTCCCAACCCAGGTATTGAACCCATGTCTCTTGTGTCTCCTGAATTGTCAGATAGGTTCTTTACCACTAGTGCCACCAAATCATTATGCTGTATGCTTTAAACTTTTATTCTATATATAGCTCAATAAAACTGGAAGAAAAAAAGTAAAAAGTAAAACAATTAAAAATAAATAACTGTATTTTAGAAAATAAGAAAAAAATGTAAGGGAATGACCCTCTTTCATATTGCTGCAAATGTTAATATCTGGCTGTATTTTTATATTTGTGCTTGAATTCACTTATCACGCTTTATGTTGTTTTTGATGTTGTTTAGTTGTTAAGTCATGTCCGACTCTTTTGCAGCCCCATGGGCTGTAGACCACTAGGCTCTTCTGTCCATGGAATTTCCCAGGCAAGAATACTGAAGTGGGTTGCTGTTTATTTCTCCAGGGGATCTTCCAGACCCAGAGATCGAATCTGAGGTCTTCTGTATTGGCAGATGGATTTTTTTGCCACTGAACCACCGGGGAAGCCCACACTTTTCTGTATTTCATTTATTTTTTATGTGTATTTACCTTTTATATTTAATATAACTTCTGAAAACTCCACTACACTCTCATTAAAAAAATGGCAGTGAAACAAAAAGTACAAAGTCTTGGTATTATTATGAAAATAGTTGTGATATCCTTGAGCCACTGAAGTGGTCTCAAACTATGATATATGGATAGGGTTTATGACTTTATTGTAGAGACTAGTTAAATATCAAAAGCAAGACTCTTGGTATCCACCCCATTTTCCAGACCAAACTCTTGCCTCTGTACTCCTGTTATTCACAAGTGATACACTATCTAAATGGCATCTCTTAGTCACTGCTCTCTAGGACTCCGCCGCAGCCCAGGCTGGTGCCTTTCTGAGTTATTGGCACCATGAGACTCAGATAATTCTACATATCCCACCACCTGTGTAGCAGTGGCTGCTTTTCTCCAATCCCACTGTAATTTGAGCTATTGTTACACAAGAGGAACAATTTGGAAACCCAAACAACCCATTATTTACTAATAAACACATATCTGGAATTCAAATTTTTGAAATTGTTAGGTTGACCACTGACTGTTTTATTATGCTGCATACACATAAGGAGAAATAAAACCATGAGTTTTATTTTCAAAAATGGTTCAGTTTTTCTAAGTCTATGGGCCTTTTTTTCTGTTAAAGGTTTGTGTGTTTAGACCATACTGAGTTTGGGAGTAAATTTGTGAAACAAGTGCTCCCTAAAGAAAATATGGCTCTTGTGATAGGAGAAACCACTGTATCACATGCTAAAGTCTGTAGTGGCAGCATGGAATTGTTTGTTTTTGTTTTTAAATTTAGATTTAAATTATTTATCTAATTTATCTAAAATAATTCATCTAANATCACTGCAGATGGTGACTGCAGCCATGAAATTCAAACATGCTTATTCCTTGGAAGGAAATTTATGACCAACCTAGATAGCATATTCAAGAGCAGAGACATTATTTGCCAACAAAAGTCCATCTAGTCAAGGCTATGGTTTCTCCAGTGGTCATGTATGGATGTGAGAGTTGAAACTGTGAAGAAAGCTGAACATTGAAGAATTGATGTTTTTGAATTGTGGCGTTGGAGAAGACTCTTGAAAGTCCCTTGGACTGCAAGGAGATCCAACCAGTCCATCCTAAAGGAGATCAGTCCTGGGTGTTCATTGGAAGGCCTGATGCTGAAGCTGAAACTCCAATACTTTGGCCACCTCATGCGAAGAGTTGACTCATTGGAAAAGACCTTTATGCTGGGAGGAATTGGGGGCAGGAGGAGAAGGGGACGACAGAGGATGAGATGGCTGGATGGCATCACCAACTCGATGGACGTGAGTCTGAGTGAACTCCGGAAGTTGGTGATGGACAGGGAGGCCTGGCATGCTGCGATTCATAGGGTTGCAAAGAGTCAGACACGACTGAGTGACTGAACTGAACTGAACTGAACTGAAAGAAGGAAATTAAACTTTTTTTATCTCAAGTTCTTCAGGAAACAGGTGAAGTCTTTGACTCTTCTCTTTAAGAAAGAAAAGTGAGCAAATCTACAAAATGTTTCACATATTTTTACTGAATTCATGACATTTATCTTTAAACTTTGAAATGTTTTATGGAAAATGTAAATTTTAAGAAAATTTACAAATGAAAACACATGAATTTTAATTAAATGGAAATAAGCAGCTGTACTAATTTTGATAAATGTTTCAGTCTTTTACAGTTAATGATTGTTATCTATTCGTGTAGCCAAAGCTGAAAGTACCAAAGATTATTACTCAGACAACTCTCATGCATGCTGTTTCTGAATTATAATTTTGACAGGTTCACAACGGTGCTTTCTGACTCATGTCTTCTCAATGCCAAAGCTCAAAGACAAATTCACTTTCTCAAAAACCAGTCAAATCATATCAGTAAGATTAAAAAAAATAAACTTTGGGTGAATTTATCATATCTTATGAGTCATCAGGTGAGCCATTACTACAGTGCTGATAAAAGTTTGGCTGATTAGGAGTTTTGTGATTTTTTTTTTCTTCTAGAGAAGCTATTCATAAAAGATGTAATGAGAGCCATATATGTATTTTTCAATATTCTAGTAGTCACATTAAAAATAAAAGGAAGCTGGTGATAGTAATTTAATATTATAATTTTAATTAACAGTACAGTTCACTCTTCATCAACACAGGTTTGATTTTTGTTTTTTATAAAGTTTGGATTTATTTGGGCATCTGTAACTTTTATAAAACAGTAAATAAAACAATCTAGATGGTCTATTTTTAGTTTTAAAAATTATTCAATTACTTACAGTTTGTATTTTTCAACATTTTATAAATGATACAAAAAATATACTTACCCTTGAGAACATATTAAACACCTCAGCTTTAAGCTGAACATAATAGACCATTTGGAGCAGGAAATGACAGCCCACTCCAGTGTGCTTGCCTGGGAAGTCCCATGGATAGAGGAGCCTGGTGGGCTACAGTCCGTAGGAATGCAAAAGAGTAGGACATGACTTAGTGACTGAACAACAAAAAGAACTAGACTGTCAATGTTTTTTGCCTCCCAGCAAAACAATTAGAAGCATTGTATTCAATATATTGGTTTTACAATTAAGTGCATTGAGTTGTATTAACTCAAGTGTCAGAAGATTAATGTGCTGTGTCCTTGAGGGTTTTGTGAGAGTGTTCACCACTCAGTGTTTACCAAAATGTCACAACATCAAATGACCAAGCATCACATTTAGAAAATATCTGGGCACTTAAAAAGCAGACAGAAATCACAGTGCATTCAATAAATAAGCCTATTTTGTTTTGAATGATGAATAAAAATTAAAGAATTTCCGAAATCAAGAATGAAATGATTCTGAATGATACCAGAAAAACAGGCTCATTTTTTTTAGAACAATACAGGTTTGAGTTATGTGGATCCACTTATAAGAGAAAGTTTTTCAATGTACAGTTAGTCCTAAATATTCACAGGTTCTCATTCATGGATTCTATCAATGGGAAGATCTCAATTTCCATCTATGACTAGTTGAATCCATTGATGAGAGACCTTTAGATACTGAAGGTTGACTGTTAATCCAAAATATCATTATTTCAACATGTAATCAATATAAAATATATGTCCATTTTACATTTTTTCAAACTAAATCTTTGTCATCTAGTATTTATTTCATACTCACAGCCTATTCAGTTTTGACTAGATATGTTTCAAGTGTTCAATACCCACATCTGACTGGTACCTACTGAATAGATAATGAGGGACTAGAGACTGATCTAAGGGAATCATAATGTTTTTCTACATTTTGTAAAAATTTAGAATGTACATTTGTTGCTGTTCAGTTGCTCAGGCCTGTCCAGCCCTTTGCAACCCCATGGACTGCAGCACACCAGGCTTCCCTGTCCTTCACTATCTGCCAGAGTTTGCTCAAACTCATATCCATTGAGAAGATTATGCCAACCAACCGTGTCACCCTCTATCATCCTCCTCTCCTTCTGTCCTCAGTCTTTCCCAGAATCAGGGACTTTTCCAATGAATTGGCTCATTGCATCAGGTGGCCAAAGGATTGGAGCATCAGCTTTAGCATCAGTCCTTCCAGTGAATATTCAGGGTTGATTTTCTTTAGGATTGACTGGTTTGATTCCCTTGATGTCCAAGGACTCTCAAGAGTCTTTTGCAGTACCATAATTTGAAAGCATCAATTCTTCAGCACTCAGCCTTCTTTATGGTCCAGCTCACACATCCATACATGATTAGTAGAAAAACCACAACTTTGTCTATACAAACCTTTGCAGCAAAGTGATATCTCAGCTTTTTAATACACTTTCTAGGCCATAGCTTTTCTTCCAAAGAACAAGCATCTTTTAATTTCATGTCTGCAGTCACTGTCATAAGTGGTTTTGGAGCACAAGAAAATATAATCTGTCACTGATGGGACTGGCTGCCATGATTTTAGTTTTTTGAATGTTGAGTTTAAGCCAGCTTTTACACTCTCCTCTTTCACCTTTATCAAGAGGCACATTAGTTCCCTTTCACTTTCTGACATTAGTGTATTTATTGTCATATGCATATCTGAGGTAGTTGATATTTCTCCCAGCAGTCTTGATTCCAGCTTGTGCTTCATCCAGCCTGGCATTTCACGTGATATATTCTGCATATAAGTTAATAAGCAGGGTGACAATATACAGCCTTGACATACTCCTTTCCCAGTTTTGAACCAGTCAGTTGTTCCATATCCAGTTTTAACTATTTCTTTTTGACTTACATACAGGTTTTTCAGGAAGCAGATGGTATTCCCATCTCTTGAAGAATTTTCCACAGTTTATTGTGATCCACAGAATCAAAGACTTTAGCCTAGTCAATGAAGCAGAATTAGATGTTTTTCTGTAATGCCCTTGCTTTCTCTATGATAAAACAGATGTTGGTAATATGATCTCTGGTTCTTCTGCCTTTTCTAAATGCAGATTGTACATCTGAAAATTCTTGGTTCACATATTGTTGAAGCCTAGCTTAAAGTAGTTTGTACTTTGAACATTACTTTGCTAGCATGTGAAATGACTGAAATTGTGTGGTTGTTTGAACATTACTTAGCATTGCACTTCTTTGGGATTGGAATGAAAACTCACCTTTTCCAGTCTGGTAGCCACTGCTGAATTTTGCAAATTTGCTGACCTATTGAGTGTAGCACTTTAACAGCATCATCTTCCAGGATTTGAAATAGATCAGCTGGAATTCCATCACCCCCACTAACTTTGTTCATAGTAATGCTTCCTAAGGTCCACTTGACATCAAACTCCAGGATGTCTGGCTCTAGGTGAGTGATCGCACCTTCATGATTGTGGCTCAGATCATGAACTCCTTATTGCAAAATTCAGACTTAAATTGGAGAAAGTAGAAAAATTAACTAGATCATTCTGGTATGACCTAAATCAAGTCTCTTATGATTATACAGTTGGGGTGACAAATATATTCAAGACATTAGGTCTCATAGACAGAGTGCCTGAAAAACTATGGGTGAAGGTTTGCAACACTGTAAGGAGGCAGTGATCAAAAAATCCCCAAGAAAAAGATGGGCAGAAAGGCAAAATAGTTGTCTGAGGAGGCCTTTTAAAATAACTCAGAAAATAAGAGAAGCAAAAGGCAAAGAAAAAAGATATATCCATCTGAATGCAGAATTCCAAAAAACAGCAAGGAGAGATAATAAGTATCTTTTTAAGTGAACAATGCAAAGAAATAGAGGAAAACAATAGAATGAGAAAGACTAGAGATCTCTTCAAGAAAACTAGAGGTACCAAGGGAACATTTCATGCAAAGATGGGCACAATAAAGGACAGAAATGGTATGGACCTAACAGAAGATATTAAGAAGAGGTGGCAACAATCCACAGAAGAACAGTACAAAAAAGACATTCATGACGTAGATAACCATGACGGTGATCACTCATCTAAAACCAGACATCCTGGAATGTGATGTCAAGTGAGCTTTAGGAAACATCACTATGAACAAAGTTAGTGGAGGCGATGAAATTCGAGTTGAGCTATTTCAAATCTTAAAGATCATGCTGTGAAAGTGCTGCACTCAATATGCCAACAAATTTGGAAAACATAGCAGTGGCCATAGAATGGGAAAAAGTCAGTTTTCCTTCCAAGCCCAAAGAAAGAACACTCAAACTATCACACAATTGCACTCATCTTACACACTAGCATATCAGCACTCAAATTCTCCAAGCCAGGCTTCAACAGTATGTGATCCATGAACTTCCAGATGTTCAATCTGGATTTAGAAAAGGCAGAGGAACCAGAAATCAAATTGACAAAATCCACTGGATCATCAAAAAAGCAAGAGTTTCAGAAAAACATCTACTTCTGCTTTACTGACTACACCAAAGCCTTTCATTGTGTGGATCACAATAAACTGTGGAAAATTGTTAAAGTGATGGGAATACCAGACCACCTGACCTACCTCCTGACAAAGCTGTATGCAGGTCAAGAAGCAACAGTTAGAACTGGTCATGGAACAACAGACTGGTTCCAATGAAGGGTTAATGCAGCCACAATAGTCACAGAGATGTACTTGCAAACGAGGCATTCTTCCAAGGAGTCTGGACACAGCCTTGAGTTTAATGGTCCCTTGCAAACGAGACAGCATTCCCTTCTTGTGATAAGAAGAAGGAGAGGGACTTGGACAGACTACAGTAGACAGGGATTTCACTCCCCTTGCTGTACGATAATATGTATGCACCTGCGCTGTATTGAAAAGACTTATTCATGCAGTCTGGAATTCTGCCTAGGGGGCTTTATAAAAATAAACCGCAATTAGTTTTGCACAGACTTTTCCTCCGGCCGGAGTTGTGTCTTTGTCTGTCTTTTATGTGTGTCTTGTCTTTGTGTCATTTCGCTCGCAACACAAATCAGGAAAGGAATAAGCCGAGACTGTATATTATCACCCTGCTTATTTATCTTAAATGCAGACTACATCATGAGAAATGATGGACTGGATGAAGCACAAGCTGGAATCAAGATTGTTGGGAGAAATATCAATAACCTCAGATATGCAGATGACACCACCCTTATGCCACAAAGCAGAAAAGAACTAAAGAGCTTTTTGATGAAAGCAAAAGAGGAAAGTGAAAATCTGGCTTAAAACTCAACATTCAGAAAGCTAAGATCATGGCATCTGGTCCCATCACTTCATGGCAAATAGATGCAGAAACAATGGAACCAAGGACAGACTTCATTTTGGGGGCTCCAAAATCACTTCAGATGGTGACTGCAGCCATGAAATTCAAAGATGCTTGCTCCTTGGAAGAAAAGTTATGACCAATCTAGACAGTGTATTATAAAGCACAGACACTACATTGCCAAAAAAGGTCTGTCTAGTCAAAGATATACTTTTTCCAGTAGTCATGTATGAATATGAGAGTTGGACTATAAAGAAAGCTGAGTGCCAAAGAATTGATGCTTTTCAACTGTGGTGTTGGAGAAGACTCTTAAGAGTCCCTGCAAGGAGATCCAACCAGTCCATCTTAAGGAACCTATTCCTGAATATTTATTGGAAAGGCTGATGCTAAAGCTGAAATTCCAATACTTTGGCCACCTGATGCAAAGTGACTTATTGGAAAAGACCCCGATCCTGGGAAAGATTGAAGGCATGAGGAGAAGGGGATGACAGAGGATGATTGGTTGGCATCACCAACTCGATGGACATGAGTTTGAGTAAGTTCCAGGGTTTGGTGATGTACAGGGGGCCCTGCCGTGCTGTAGTCCATGGGGTTGCAAAGAGTCAGACATCACTGAGGGACTGAACTGAACTGAACTGAATGAGTAAGGTAGGAGGAAATGGTATATATTTTAAAATGTTCTGCAGAGAAAGCTCTGAAATATGGAGAACTTTTTTTTCTTTTTTTTTTTACCCAGCTGGTAAAAACTATACTGTCATGTATCTGTCAACAAAATGTGTTTGTTTACATAAGATACATCTTTCCAAGAAAACAATTTAACTTTCTATTAGTTCTCACCATTAAGTTTTGCTTTTGAGATCCATAGACAAAATTGTTAACATGTCTTTCACTATACCAGATTGTCCAGAAACCTACAGAGACAAACAAAGACACACACAGACACATCGACACAAAGATACACACACACACACACACACAGATACACACACTTGAAAGTGTTTTAGTTTATTCTTGGAACACTGTATATTCAAATTTGTTTATCTAAAAAGAGAAAGAACAATGCCATATTTTATTACCCATTTTTCACACTTGCATCAGTTATATCAGAGATTGATGATTTATGTTATTCAGTAGTCCACCTTTCATAAAGTCTGTCTCTAATTATATCTTTAATGTTAAAAAGAAAGAAAAGCGTGAGAAAGCCTTGGCTTTTACCCAATACGTGTAGTATTTTAAATATTCCTGTTTTTAAAATGGGGTAAGTAATGTTAGCAAAATTTTAGCCAATCACATAAAAAATGCTTGGTAAAGCTGACCATGGTATAGTGTTTATGAAGCAGCTGAAATTCTTAAATTCTTTGGCGATTTTCAAGAATATGCTTGTTTTAAAGAGTGCTTTCGGTAGAAACCATTGAATATATAACTTTGAGTTTTATTTGAACTTGGTCTACTCATGACATTTTATCTCATCAGCAAAGAGACTACAGTCTCAAAATGAGGTTGCTAAAATTTTTTAACAACATAATGATTACAAAGATGAAATTGAAATTTGTGAGATGAATAGGAGCTTCAATTTCTTTTAAGATCAAATTGCCAGAGCCATACTGAGATGTGATGATCTCTCCCAAATGATGTGTATTCAGTTCAGTTTTATTCAGTTGTTCAGTTGCTCATTCATGTCCGACTCTTAGCGACCACATGGACTGCAGCTTACCAGGCTCCTCCGTCCATGGGATTTTCGAGGCAAGAGTACTGGAGTGTGTTGCCATTGCCTTCTCCAGCTAATGTTCTGACTAGTAACCTATTAAAAATCACAAAATTTGATATGCTCTGACTGTGCTGTGTTTAGTCTGACCTTTTGCAACTCCATGGACTGTACCCCCACAAGGCTCCTCTGTCCATAGGGTTCTCCAAGCAAGAATACTGAAGTGTGTTGCCATCCCCTCCTCCAGGGGAACTTTGCAACCCAGTAATCAAATCCAGGTCTCCCACATTGCAAATGGATTCTTTACCATCTGAGCCACCAAAGAATCCTTAACTAATATGCTGACTAGTAGCCTATTAAAAATCACAAATTAATATATGATATTTAAAATCATATCTG
>SJYQ01018454.1:3091-48962 GCA_006410935.1 Redunca redunca
AACCATTTTGCCTTTTTCCATTTCTTTTTCTTGGGGATGGCCTTGATCCCTGCCTCCTGTACAATGTCACAAACCTCTGTCCATAGTTCTTCAGGCACTCTATCAGATTTAATCCCTTGAATCTATTTGTCACTTCCACTGTATAGTCATAAGGGATTTGATTTAGGTCATACCTGAATGGTCTAGCGGTTTTCCCTACTTTCTTCAATTTAAGTCTGAATTTGGCAATAAGGAGTTCATGATCTGAGCCACAGTCAGCTCCTGGTCTTGTTTTTGCTGACTGTATAGAGTTTCTCCATCTTTGGCTGTAAAGAATATCATCAGTCTGATTTCAGTATTGACCATCTGGTGATGTCCATGTGCAGAGTCTTCTCTTGTGTTATTGGAAGAGGGTGTTTGCTATGACCAGTTCATTCTGTTGGCAAGACTTTGTTAGCCATTGCCCTGCTTCCTTTTGTATTCCAAGGCCAAACTTGCCTGTTTTCAAGGTATCTCTTGACTTCCTACTTTTGCATTCCAGTCCCCTATTATGAAAAGGATATCCTTTTTTGGTGTTAGTTCTAGAAGGCCTTATAGGTCTTCATAGAACCATTCAACTTCTGCTTGTTCATCATTTGTGGTTGGGGCATAGACTTGGATTTCTGTGATACTGAACGGATTGCCTTGGAAACAAGCAGAGATCATTCTGTCGTTTTTGAGATTGCACCCAAATACTGCATTTTGGACTCTTTTGTTGACTATGATGGCTACTCCATTTCTTCTAAGGGATTATTGCCCACAGTAGTAGATATTATGGTCATCTGAATTAAATTTGTCTATTTCAGTCCATTTTATTTCACTGATTCCTAAAATGTGGATGTTCACTCTTGCCATCTCCTGTTTGACCACTTCCAATTTACCTTGATTCATGGATCTAATATTCCAGGTTCCTGTGCAATATTGCTCTTTACAGCATCAGACTTTACTTCCATCACCAGTCACATCCACAACTGGGTGTTGTTTTTGCTTTGGCTCCATCTCTTCATTCTTTCTGGAGTTATTTTTCCACCCATCTCCAGTAGCGTATTGGGCACCTACCGACCTGGGGAGTTCATCTTTCAGTATCCTACCTTTTTGCCTTTTCATACTGTTCATGGGGTTCTCAAGGCAAGAATACTGAAGCGATTTGCCTTTCCCTTCTCCAGTGGACCACATTTTGTCAGAACTCTCCACTATGACCCATCTGTCTTGGGTAGCCCTATATGGCATGGCTCATAGTTTCACTGAGTTAGATAAAGCTGTGATCCAAGTGATCAGTTTGGTTAGTTTTCTGTAACTGTGGTTTCCATTCTGTCTGCCCTCTGATGCATAAGGCTTGTGGAAGCTTCCTGATGGGAGGGACTGGCTGTGGAGGAATTTGGGTCTTGCATATATTGTATCTATTCTTATATTTTCTATCTGGTGAGACATTGTTTTTATATTTTCCTCTAATTATTTAGATTTTGTTTCCCTTAGTTCTTTGAAAATATTATAAAAGTCTTTGTCTAGTAAATGCAATGTTTGGGCTTTCTCAGGGACAGTTGCTATGAGTTCCCTTTTTCCCCTATTTATAGACCATACTTGTTTATTTGCATGTTTCATTTTTTTGTTGTTGAAAATTGAACATTTTAAATAATATAATATGGTATCTATGAAAAAACAGACTCTCTCTTTTCATCAGGGTTTGTTGTTGTAGTTTTTGTTGTGGTTGTTGCTATTCACTTGTTTAGTGAGTTTTCTGGAATGAGTTCCATAACGTGTGTATTCTTTGTCATATGTGGCCAGTGAAGTTTCTGCTTGATTCGTTTAGTTGTCAGATAATGATTAAACCGAAAGTTTCTTAATTGCCTGGAACTAATAAATTTCTCAGGCTTTGCCACAGGTTTAGGTGTTAATATTGGGGGTACATCTTCAATATTCAGCCAGGTAGTTTACAGTTCAACCTTAGCCTTCACTTCTTGCTTGTGCAGAGCCTAAAAGTCAGCCTGAAGTAAATGCTTAGGACCGTTATAGTTATTTCAGGAGCAAGTGCAAAGTCTTGTGTGTCCTTCTACATTTCTAAGACTATATGAGAGCTTTTCCAAGACCCCTATGTACATATCATTATTTAGGTTTTCCTTTCAAGTCTTTGGTTAGTCTATAGTTTGTTCCAACTGTCTGTTACCTACTACTTCAGGCAGCCATCATATTAAACAATTAAACAATTTCCACTGATGGCTTTCAACAAATATCTCTGAGGAAGAAAGCTGTTTGCACTGGATGAGCTCTTAGTCTGGTTAAATAAAGACAAGCCTTGCAAGTGGTGTCTTCATGTGAACCACCAGATAGGTCAATGACAGTTCTCTGAGAATGGGGCTTTTAAAGACCTTCAATCCTATTCTTCTTCCTCTAGAGGTTTCCAGGTTGCTGTTTTACACTGTGATTTTGAGCTGTTCATTTTCAAAGCTACTGTAGACCTGGGGAGCATGAATGAAGATGAAGCAAGTTAGAATACCCCAAACTCCACTATGCTTACCAAGGTTCAGTCTTTTTTCCTGAATGAACACTTCCTGGATTAATCTTTGTTTAATTTCCAGAGTTGTGAAAAAGTTGATTCTGATAGTTTTTACCAGTGTTTTGGTTGTTTTTATGGCAGAGTGGTTTTTTAGAAGTCCTTACTCTGCCATTCTTGCTAATATCTCTGTACCGTCTTTGCAATTTCCTGTGAATATATGATCATTTCAAAGTAAAACACTAAATGATTGTTAGAGGAAAGCTAGGGTGTAGGAAAATAACAAATGACCAGTCACCTGGCTTGAACAATAAGTCTATATAGTAACTCTACAAGAGGGACATTCCTAAGCCCATTTAACAACTGAGGAAACTGAAGATCAGAGAGGTTCAATAATTTACTCAAGGTTACAGAGCTAGAAAAAATTGATATGGAAATTCTAATCTATATGGACCCAATTCCCAAGCTTCCTTTTCTATTGTTTTGATTCATTCACTTATCCAACCAGCCTTTTTGAAACATCTACTATGTTCTGGTACTATGCTGGAGATAGAGCAACAAAGTCCTGGTCTTCATGGAACTGATATCTTAGTGAAGGGAGACAGACAAATAAATAAATGAATAAGCAAACAGTATGCCTGNGATAGTGATAATGCTATAAGGAAAATGAGGCATGGCAATGGTCAGAGAACAATGGTGGTGACAGAAGGTGCTATTTTAGCTTGGGTGACTAGGGAAAGCTTCTCTGAGAAGGTGATAACTGAGCAGGAATCTGAATAAAGTGAGGGAGCTAGACATACAAGTGGCTGGGGAAAAAGCAACCCAAGCAGTCAGAGTAGTAAGTGTAAAGTCCTTGGGTGAAAGTGTTCCTTGAATGTTTTAGGAACAGCAAGAGCAGTATCTGGAGCAGGGTAATTGGGGGGAGAGTAGAAGATAAAGTCAGAGAGGTGAGGGGGGAGGTAGAGACAGATCACTTGGGCTCTGGTTCTCACTAGTACTGATCTTGGGAGCTTTTTTAACTCTCCACACCCAGACTGCATCCCAGATCAATTAGTCCAGAACCTCTGGGGATGAGACCCAGGTATCATCATTAAAAAAGAAAAAAACTTCCTAGATGGTTCTGATGTGCAGCCAAGATTGGAGATCCATGATTTGATGTCTTATAGATCACTGTAAAACCATTGGCATTTACTATGGCTATTGAGAAGCCAAGGGATGGTTTTGAGCAGAGGCATGACAGGATATGGTGAATGTTTTAACAGGGCCCTCCTGGATTTTGTATTGAGAGGAGACTGAGATGGGAAAGGGTGGAAGCAGAAAGATGAATCAGGGGCTAGTGCACTCTTTGAGGTGAGAGATCATGGGGGCCAGGACTGTGTCATGGTAGAAATTTAAAATCTGAAGGTCAAAGAGGGGAAAGCAGTGACCCCGGCATTCATGGCCAGTCATCCTCAGTATGAGAACCACGTCCAGGCCTTTTTCCCTCCTAGGCATTCTGTATGTTTCCAAGTCTGCCCACCTGGGAATCCTCAGAAAGCAAGGCCAGACATGGGGCCTTTTTCCAGCTCCCCTGATGCAGGAAATGGGAGCAGGTGTGACCCAAAGTCTGACCAAGAAAGTGCCTCAGCAAGGCCATGGGGAGTTGGCTGGTGGGCTGGAACCCATGGAGATTTCCTAGGGTTCCTTTCCTTTGATTCCCATGGTAGTGATTAGAATGAACTTGCCAGAAGTTACTGACTCAGGGTGGCCACCCCTCCTCAGTCAATGGCAAACTTCATCTTAAGAAACACAAGGGCAGCTGGCTTTTGTGACCAGCTCAGGTCACTGCTATAAGTTCTGAAGCCTAGACCAGAGAAGGACTGGGGAAGGACTCAATCACCTAGGCCTTATAATATGGGGAGAGGTCAAGTCACCTATGAAATACCTCTGAGGCCAGAAGCAGCCAGGTCTCAGCCCCAAACTGCCAGGGCTCCTTTCTAGATCCTCAGTACAGAAGGGTAAGAGAAGAGAACTCCTACTGTGTGCCAGAAAGGTCACACTCTCTTGGGCCAAACCCTTCAAAAGTCGCCTGTAAGGTAAGAACTATTTTACCGCTGAGGAAACTGAGGCTTAGAGAGACTAGGTACAAGGTCACACAGCTGGAACCTGGCAGGGGGGATTCAAATGCTAGTCACTCTGGTGCTCACACCTGTGCTCCATTCCCAACACTGTGTCACCTACCCTTAAGTTGCTTTAGGCTGCTGCTGCTAAGTCGCTTCAGTCGTGTCCGACTCTGTGCGACCCCATAGATAGCAGCCCACCAGGCTCCCCTGTCCCTGGGATTCTCTAGGCAAGAACATTGGAGTGGGTTGCCATTTCCTTCTCCAATGCATGAAAGTGAAAAGTGAAAGTGAAGTCACTCGGTCGTGTCTGACTCTTAGCAACCCCACGGACTGCAGCCCACCACGCTCCTCCATCCATGGGATTTTCCAGGCAAGAGTACTGTAGTGGGGTGCCATTGCCTTCTCCATGCTTTGAGGCTACTCAAGAGCATTTGTAAACACTGATGGCTAATAAAAGGCTGACTAGGCAGCCATGGGAGAGGATGAAGAGAATGCCAGTTTGATTCCAGGGCAGAGGGCATCAGGAAGCCTTTCTGGCGGAAGTAACATGGGACAACCAAGGCTGGGTAGGGTTTGGCTAGGAAGAGAGAGTGGTGAAAAGGCCACTGAAAGTCTAGGGAACCCAGTGAGCAGAGAAATCTGGAAATGGGCAGAGATCAGGCAGGTCCACATGTTATTTTTGTATCTGTTTAATAATGCTAATGTGGCCCTTGCTCTGTGCCAGGCACTGTTCCAAGGACTTTATATAGAGCAACTAGTTTAATCCTCACAACAATCCTACAGAGCGAGAAACTAATCTTTGATGAATTCAGGTTGACTGACGTGTAATATTTAATAGTGGGAAAATGGAGTTAAAGCTGGGAAAGTGAATTCAAGCTTTATGTAGAAGGCCCTGGATGGCAGGCTGAGGAGTTTGTACCTCATTCAGCAGACTGTAGGGAATCACTGAGGCTTTCTGAGCAAGTGTGCAATAGGATCCGAGGCGTACATTTGGAAGATTCATCTGGAAACCATTGAGGGGGCTGAGGCAGCTGCTCTGGATGGGGAGAGTAGGAGAAGACTTGACCCCAAGGAAGACAGAGGGAATGAGGAGGCGCTGATGAATGAGCAGTGTATCTAGGAGCCAGAATCAACAGGCTGGCAGGGGTGAAGGAGAGGGAGAAGCCCCAGGGGATGGGAGTCTGCTCCCATTGAACAGACCTAGGAGTCAGTAAGCTGGATCTCAAGCCCAGAACTGTCAAGAGTCTACAGTATGATCCTGCACACATCTCAACCTTTTCTGGATCTGTTTCCTCATGCACACCATGGGAGGGCTGAATAAGTTTATCACTAATGGCTTGGCCAAGGCTGATGTCCTTTGCCTGTAGTTTTAGATATTGTGTAAGGGTGTCAAACTGTTACCCAAGATGGGCCTCCCCCCCTCAAAAAAAAAAAAAAACGCTGCCCCCTAATTTGGTAGTTAAGTGTTTGGGCTCCAAATTGGGGCCTCTTTGTTTTCAGTGCTCACTGAGTAAACTGCCCAGTAGCCCAGGTTCCTCTTCTGTAAACTGGGGGCAGTAAAATCAGTCCCTCACATTGTTGTATGGCATAAACCAACACAGCATTGTAGAGCAATTTTCCTCCAATTAAAAAAAAAAATCCCTGCCTAGGAGGGCTATAGCCAAACCTCGATGGGATAGCGCAGTGGACAAACTCAGCAGCTGCTCAGTGCATACAGTGGCTTTCATCCTCATTGACTCTTCGTTCTCTGGCTGGTGGGACTAAGGGTATGAGAACCAGGCTCAGAGGCACTCAGGACAGGAACTCCCAGAAGCTGATAGATGATTTCCCAGTCCCAAGCCCCAGGAGCCCAGCACAGTACTTCTCAAGTTACAGAATTCCTTTCCACCCCAGTGAGCCTAAGAGGTAGAAATGGTGATGACCATTTTAGAGATGAGGCCTGGATGGGATGTCAGGCAGGGAGAACCAGCTTTCCCACTAAGCGATGTGTGACGTGGGCAATTCTGTCAGTGCCCCAGAGCCATGAGGGCCCCTGGAGAACCACCAGTTAACCTCTCATGGTGCATCTGGAGAAACTGAGGCTCCACAGGATATCCTCTTGTCCCCAGAGCCACTGGGGATGCTGGAGCCTGGGCAAGCACAGGTGCCACAAGGAGCCCAGGCCTGGCTTTCATTTGCCACTGGGCTGGGTGCCATTCAGCTTGCCCAGGGCCATGATTTGGGCCCAAATTGGGTTGTTTGGTTCCTTTCTTCATGTCTCCTCTTGCAACTCCAGCCTAACACTCCCCATATGGCCATTCCTGCCAGCTCCCTGCCCACTCCGCCATTCAGATGGGAAAACAATCATTTCGCAGCCCCATTAATTAAAGACTAATTGCTGATTGGAAACACACTGACTGGGTTCTGAGCGGTTGTGGGCCCTCTGGCCCTGATGAGGGCCTGGCCCTAACGAGCCTCTGGCCCCCCAGTGGCTTGCTCACTCACTGCGCAGCAGCAGAATTGGGCCTGGACTTAGGCTAATGAGGTGTCAGCTGACTATTAGAACCACATTGGTGGGGGAGGTTGGCGACTGGAGCAGATAGGAGCTGCCACATGCAGCAGCCATTAGCTCGGAAGTTGCTCCCTGGGGAGGCCACATCTGCCCCCCTCAACCCCTTTCCAGACACTTAGCAAGGAGCTCATCTTCCAGTGAGACCTCCCTATAAGACCAGTCTCCTCTGACCCATGGTACTCCAGACCCACCATCAAGCCACCAAACTTCACTCCATGCCAAGCCCTGGGGCTACAGAAATGAGTACTAATAGCCGTGTTTATTGAGCACTTACTGTAATCTGGGCACTGTTCTAAGTGCTTTATGTGGACTCTCCCCTTTCTTTCTCATAAAAACTAGATTGAAGGTATTATAGTCTGCATTTTTACACAAGGAGACTGAGGCATAGAGTGGCAAAGGGACTTAGTCAAGTGCCCACATCTACTACATGACAGTTCCAGTGTTCAAAGTCAGGGATTCTGAGTCCAGAGTTCATGCTCTTAACCACTGTACCCTACCGGCCCCTCAGTTCTGCCAGGGAGGAAGCCTGGTCTTGAAAGAGACTATGAAAGAAGGGGCTGTTATTGCAGGGTGCACAGGAAATGACGGTGATGGAGGTGAGCCCAGGGAGCTCTGAGAATCCAGGGCAGGGCTGCCTAACCCAGCTATGGAAAAAGGAGAGAACTCAGGACAAGCTTCCAGGAGAAAGGAGCACCTGACCTGAGTCCTAGGGTATGTAGTGAGTACAGCTGGCACTGAAAGGCATGGAGGAGTGAAAGGACAGTCCAGACAGAGGCAGAAGCTGATGAAAAAACAGACCCTCAGACAACAGGGAGTTGTTTGGAGAGTTTCCAGCAAATGAGTGGCTGTAAGTGTGGGATGGGGGTGACACAGTCAGCTCTGACCTTTTGGAAGTTCACTCTGGCTGTGGCCAGAGAGTGGATGAGAAGAGAGAAAGAATGTGAGTGGGGAGACTAAAGTGGAAGATTCCTGCCATGATCCAAATGAGAGGAATGGGGGCCTGGATTAAAGGCAAGGCAGTGTGGTTGGAGAGCTATTTAGAAGGTGGGGTCAATGGGCTTGGTGAGTGTAGGCTGTGGGAGGTGGGGGGAGGTGGCAGGAGACACACTGGGATTCCCCACCCATATCCCCTGGGCCACCTGCTTGTATACCAGATGGCATGACAGACCAGGTCACTTGCCTGCTCAAAGCCTTCTCTGGCTCCTCAGATTGCTGTCTCCCAATATGGACCTGGAATAAATTTCTAGCTCTTCCACTAGTTGTGCGGTTTGGGGCAAATGGCCCAACCTCTGAACCTCAATTCACTCATTTATAATGACTGCCTCTGTAGTCTCGGGTTCACAAGATTACTGTAAGAACTATGTGGGTTACTGCAGGCATGTCCCTCACAGGGTGCCAGGCTGGGACTAGGATGTCCAGAGATGCTGTTAAGTCGCTTCAGTCATATCCAACTCTGTGCAGCCCCATAGACGGCAGCCCACCAGGCTCCCCCATCCCCGGGATTCTCCAGGCAAGAACACTGGAGTGGGTTGCCATTTCCTCCTCCAATGCATGAAAGTGAAAAGTGAATGTGAAGTCGCTCAGTCGTGTCCGACTCCTAGCGACCCCATGGACTGCAGCCCACCAGACTCCTCCATCCATGGGATTTTCCAGGCAAGAGTACTGGAGTGGAGTGCCATTGCCTTCTCCATCCAGATATGAGGGGCCAGCAAATGTTAGCTCCTATTCCCTCTTCCCCTGCTCCCCTCCATCACCCCAAGATCCAGTCATACTCAACCATCCAAGCATATCAGCATACAACACAGACATTGTTCCCTCCTTGCCTTGTTGTTCTTGCTGCTAACTCTACCCTCCCTTCTGCTACCATCTCTATTCATCCAAAAGCCTGCATATCCTTTCAGGTTCAAATGCAGCCTCATCCTGAAAGCTTCTGGCCAGAAGAAATGTCCCTATCTGCTACCATCCTAAAGCCCTTGATTTATAAGCAAAAACCTGTTTGTGCCCCTGTCTCAAGTCCTCTGCTAAATGGGGTTGAAAGAGAGAGAGGCCTGGGTGAACAGGCCAGGGGACAGATGAATACGTAGCTAATATTGGATAGGTCATGTGGGTAGACAGCCACTTTTGTCCCAGCCCTTCCCTTGGGCTCACACTCTGCCCCAGGAGGCACTGGCCCAGATGCCCATTCAGGCCGAGTGACAGGGAAGCCTGGTGACAGGGAAGCAGGTTGAGGAATGGCAACTGGGGCTCCAGCAGGGAGTGCTCAGGTTTGGGGTAAAATGGAAGACACTTGCCCCATCTCCTAGAGCACCAGCTCCTCACTTGTTTCCATGTTTGAATACAAGCCCAGGGCTCCTAAATTTTTAGAGAGGAGAAGAAAGTAGAATTTTTACACAAAATAATCCCATTTTGCAATCTTGATGACTGATCTTAAACTTCCTAGAAATATTCTACAAGCTAAACCAAACCTATTTCTAGGGTGAGTTTGGCCTGTGGGATGTACCCCATCAGGCATGGAACTCTCTGCCAGGCACTGCTGGACACTGATTGACAGACACAGAAATCTCAAGGGGCTTAGGTTGCTGTGGGGGAGACCACGTCTACAGATCCTCGGAGGTTATGACTCAGACTGGCTATGAATGTGGGCCTGGAGTCACACGGCTGCGAGTTCACACCCTGGTTCTGCCATGTACTAGCTGTGTGTCCCTGGGCAAGTTGCTCAACCTCTCAGACTCAGCTTTCAACTGTCGGGGGGCGGGGGAAGGTTAAAAATCTTCATCTCCCAGGATTGTCTTGCCTGCCAAATGAGCTAATGGCTGGTGAGTCCTTTGTGAATCATGAGCTGTGCAGGTGTGTGGGGATGTTCCAAGGTGTTGGGATTACAGCGCTGGGGCTATGCCTGGAGTAGACTGAGCCTCTGATGTGCATCCAGATGTGTGTGCGCATCTGGAAGCTGATGAAGAGCACTATGGGTAAAAGAGGGCGTGAGGCCCCAGCTCAGAGCTAAGCTGCCAAGTGCTGCTTACTGCCTGATTCTGCCACTATGTTGGCAGTGTGTAAGAATTTCCCAACTAGATGCTGGGACAGGCAGAGATGCACAGAGAGGAAAGTGCCCTCCTAAAGTGGAGCAAATCCTAGACACCTAGAAATTCATCTCAACTCCTCAGCTGCCATCAACAACTTGCACTTATGCAGCACTCTGTGCCAGGCACTGCTCTGAACACTTTTACATACATTGGCTCATTTATCCTCCCCATGAGCCTGTGAGCTACATAGCACTATTTTCATCCCTAGCTTACAGATGAGGACACAAGCAAGAGAGGTTAAGTAACTTACTCAAGTCAAACAGCAAATAAACAGCAGAGCCAAGACCTAAAATCAGCCTGTCTGACTCCTGAGTCTGGATTAAACCCCTGGATGAAACTTCCTCTGTAGAAACACCTAGGATGGTTTCTGTTTTCCTGACTACATTTTGACAGACACAGTCCCCATATGTGCCATGGGGAAAGTAGAGTTGTCAGAGTGCTTCCAAATAAATAGTCCTTCCTGTTCAGGAATACCATTGTGCTGAGTCTCAGGATCCTGGGTTAGTGCATGCTTACCTCTCTTACAGTGGTCTTGAGAGAGAGGCTGTGAGCTGGGCAGGAGTGAAAGAGAGACTGAAGCTGCATCAGAGAGGCAGGCAATCTCTGATGTGGGCTACAGAACTGGGCCGACAGATGTGCTCGACATGGCCAGGGCAGGCTGAGATCAGCCAGATCAGCAGAAGGGCCCAGAGGTTAGCTCACGCTTCATAACTTCACATGCCCATCCCCACACATAGACACATGAACACACCCAGTCCACTCCCATCATGCACTAGGCACACGCAAGCTCACATGTACTCACTGCCCCACCCCCACCGCAGTTTTACACACACAGACATCAATGAATACAAACAAGCCCAGACACATACAGAAGCTCCTATACACACTGCTCCCCCCACACCTTGTTTGTTCAGACATATGTGTGAGAACACAGGCGCACATATGTATGAACAACCACAAACATGTGTGTACCTTTTGGGGAGGCTTGGGAAGGATTGTTGCAGTCCAGCCCACAACACTCCTCACTCAGATCTCTCCTTTAGTCTTTGGGGGATGAAGATACTTACTGAATGGAAAAATGCCTCCAGCAAATGCCACCCACTTGTCGGCAGCTCAACCTCCCTTCCTGGCCTCTGCCATTCAGGGCATTGGCTTGTGTGAAAGCATCAAGTTTCTACTTGGAAACATGCAAGTGCGGGAGCGGAAGAAGCATGAGAACATTTTTTTTTAATGAAGATAAAGTCTAAAGACAATAGCCGACCCTCAGAGCCTGTGTGAGCTTGGAGTGCTAGGGTGGAAAGCTGGGGAAATGTGTGACATGTCGGAGAAATCGCTGGGCTGTGAGTCAGATGTGTTGGCGCAAATATGAACTTCACCACAAACTTGCTGTATAACTTTGGGAAGTCGCTCCCGTCTCTGAATTTTGTTTTCCTATCAGCATAGGGGTTAAGAGCACAAAATCTGGAGCCAGGATGGTTCATTTTAAATGCTGGCTCTGTCTGTTATCAACTGTGTAATTTTGGGCAAGTTATTTAACCTCTCTGTGCCTCAATTTCATTACATGTATCGATATAAGGATATGATAACAGTATCTACCTAGTGGATGATAGTGAGGGTCAAATGATGCAATCTGAGACTAAGTGCGTGCATTATAGTAAGCGCCATACAAGTCGCAACTATTTCTGTTGTTGTGAAATGGGGATGCAAACATATATTGCATAGCACTGCAGGAGAAATATGTAAGACAGTGGCTTAGCAAGGGCTCTATAAGTCTAGGATGAATGTGTATGTTCAGCCTACACCTGGCCCAGCACCACTGGCTGTATTTGGGGACTGGGGTGGGTTTAGAGGCTTGTCCTGAACAGAAAGGGCTCTATGCACATCTTAGGACTTCCCATGACCCTGCACATGGTCAGTGGCCAGCTTAGGTCTGCCTGCCTGTCTGGCCATTCTGCTTGCCAGAAATGATGACACTTCCATGGCCCCTGCCTACCTGACTAGACTTTTAGAGCACACAAAACCCATCCCTGCCATTTGATCTGTTTGAGTTTGCCTGGATCACTGTGGTAACCTCCTGACTGGTTCCTGCCTATGCCCATGCACCTTCCACACTCCCACACCAAGAAGCCCATGAGATCCCCTTTCAACGGAGCTTGAGATCCTCCCAAGTCTTCCTATCTCACTCAGAGTAAAAGCTATCGTCCCTACCACTGGTCTCCAAACCTCAGGCAATCTGACCCTCAGTATCTCTAGCCCCTCATTCACTGGACTTCAGCCATACTAGCTAGGATCCTGGCTGTTCCCAAACCATACTAGGCGCGCTCCCACCTCATAGCCTATGCACTGACTGTTCCCTCTATCCAGAGGGATCTTCACCCAGATAGCTAGATGGCTAATTCTCCTATTGCCTTGAAGTCTTTGCTCAAATATCACCGTCTTGATGAGAACTACTGTGACTATCTTAACTCATTTTGCATCTTGCCCCTCACTCTAGTATCCCCAATCCTTCGTTCTTTTCTACTTTGATTTTTCCAAAGTATGTACCAGTTTCTAACATGCCATATAATTTACTTATTATATTAGTGCTTATCATTCATCTCCTGCTCCACTGTTAGCTCTGGGAGGGAACTTGGTTTTCTTCACCGATATATGCCAGGTATCTAAAACTACCTTGCATGCAGTAGGACCACAATGAATTTTCTTGAGTGAACACAGCTTTTTCAAGCTCCCTTGACTGCAGTGAGGACATGGGCCAGATGGGTAAGCCTAGAGATGGGGGAGAAGTAAAGAGGCTACCAGAGTCCTGCCCAGAGGCCTGATGCAGAGCAGTGGCAGAAAGGGCAGCACCAAGAGGATGAGACCCATGTGGGCAAGAAATTCCTCCTGCTTTCTCATGGCTGGCTTCCTGGGGCCAGGCACCAAGCCTAGCAGAGTCCAGGCTCCATGACTATTTGTCAAGTGAACGGTTAAACACAGGAGCCATTGAAATGTCTGCCAACTTGATTGGATGTGGGGAAAGAAGAATCATCCAAAGATAACACCCTCAGCTGAGCCTGGGTAACCAAGAAAGTAAGTGGAAATGTTCCCAAGTGCCGGAATCAGAAACCCAGAGCAGATTTCATACATCACACATTCAGACATCAGCCCCAAACATCTCTTCCTCTTGAACATCTTTTCTGCTCCCCCAGATTAAACCAGATCTACCTGATTGACTTTCCCACCACCCCATGAACTTGGTCTTCTGAGTGCCGACCTCACTTGGATTTATTGCATCTCCAGGGCCTAAAAGAGTGTTACAGGGCTAAGGCTAGCCCTCTGATTGGCTCTCTATGTCCCACCCTTCCTCTGCTCTTCCTCCTCCTCTTCCTTCTTCCCCTCTTTCTCTTTTTTCCTCCTTTTTCCTCCTGCTTCTCCCCTCCTTCCTCTCCCCCTCCTCTGCCCACAGTTTCTCTTCTAACTCCTTCCACTCTGGTCAGCAGAAGTCAAGCATTCAGGGAACTTCAGTTGATGGTTTGGATCAAACCACAGGAACTGAAGGATGACCTGACCTGCAGGGTGGGGGTGGGGTGGGAAGCGGGACAACTTATACAAGAATTTGGCCCCAATTCACCTGAAATTGGAGACTCCCAGGTCTGAGCTACAGGCACTGGGAGCTGGGTTTGAGCTTCATGAACCTCACACCACAGGGGTCACAGCCTCCCACCAGACGCATACACCTAGTAACACACAGCATATCCCCACTACACATCAGCACTATGACACCCAGGTCCTCAAGCAGCCAAGTGTGGGGCCACCTCCCACAGCAACCCCATCTCAGTGAGACAACACACCCATCAAAGCATCCCCCAGACCCCAGACCACTGGCCCAGCATGCATTTCAGCCACAGCATGAGCAGGCACGGGACATAACGTCGCCTGACACACACACCATACCCACAGCGTGGCAGCCCTCCAACCTTTGGCACGCAACACACAGGGTCAGTGCTGCGTGCTTGCACGGCACAGTGACAGACCAGCAAACACCCTTATGGCACCCAGCAGTTTCCGACGACACTGACACAACACATATATCACCACCGCCCCCACTCACCACATACACACACAAAAACACACGTACATACACTGAAAAGAGAAAAAGAGCTTTCCTCCCTTCACCCTCCCTCCCTCTTTATGTCTTGGCTGCTGGGCCATGCCAGGCCTGCCTTAGGACTCTGGTTCCAGAATAGAGCTGAGCTGGTGGGCGCCATTTCCTAGATGGCTGTGGATTTGGCCTCAGCTGATCAAACACAGGCTAGGAGGTCCATGTTTGAACTCTGGCTCCAGGGGTGACTGGCATGTGGTCCCCACCAATGAACTGCAGGCAGCAGCTAGCTGCTGTGGGATGCCCACAGGGAGGGGCCAACCAGACTGAGCTTTGTGGGTGGCGGCTAGGCAGGACCCAAGCTGACTTGGAGTGAGGGGGCGTCCTGAGGTCAGATTGCTTGTGGCCAGAGGAGCGCAAGAATGCATCCACAGCAGCAGGAGCCTGAGATAGAAGCAGAGTCAGGAAGTGAGAGGAGATGCTGTGGTAGAAAGAAAGGAGGATGAATGGAGAGGAGGTGGGCTGGGAGGAGAGCCTCTGGCTTGCCCTCGGGGAAGTTAGAGGCAGGAGTTGAGAAAAGATGCAGGAGGAGTCAGAGCCAGAGGCTAGTATAGGCGCTTGGAAATGAGGTTTTCAAAGAGGAGTGAGAGGCTGGGAACCTGCTACACAGGGAATAAAGGATAGAGAAATGTACTTGGAAGCTATGTCATCAGCCTGGAGCATTCAGCAGGCATGGGTACCCTTGCTGCCCAGAAGTGGGAGTGGAGAATTAGACATTGGTCAGGAAGAAGAGGACCCACTGCTGAGAGCTGAAGATGTGAAGGAGTTGGCCATTATGGAGAGAAAGAAGAGTGGGCTGTTGATCAGGGAAGGAAGGGGGAAGTAGGCATGGGAGAAAGAAGACCACTGGTGAGGGCTGTCAGGCCACCAGCACTGGGCCCATGGTCATGTAGACTGAGGGTACCGCAAAGAGCTGCACCCCATCAGAACTCCCAGCTCAACCGAAACCCTACTCTGACTCTAGGTCACCCAGAAGGCCTGTCCCATGGTTCCCCGTGGCAGGTGGGGAAGGACTGGCTAATTTCAGACACTGCCCAAGTTCTGACCTCAGTAAAACTGGGGGGTGGGAGGATGAGATGGAGGGAGGCCTTTGGCTCTTTGGATTGTCATCTGGCTCAAGAAATCCCCAGGCAGTTGACTCAAACCTCATAACTGACTTACTTGTGACATGTAGAGGACATAAATGAACGCCCCCTGTGCCACTCCACTTAAGTTGAACATGGGTGGCCTCCTGGCTAGATTCCAATTCTATATTAGCCACCCCTGAACCCCTGAATACTTTCACCTTGGTATCCCCAAGGGGAAAAAACCCTCTGAGTTGGGCACTAATCCAGTTTCTAGTGATTAATCCTCCCCTCTCCCCATCCCAGACTAAGCTATAACCCCTACATGTATCCAGCACTTTGCATTTCCCAAAGCATGATCTCTTTTGGGTCTCATTACAACCCTGCGAGGCTGGCAGAGCAGGAATTATTATCCTTATTTTCAGATGGGGAAACTGAGGCCCAGAGAAGTTAAGCAATGATCAAAGTCATACCACTAGTAAGTCCTCTGACTCCAAACTTGGCACCCAGGCTGGAAGGTGTGTCTTCCCCTTTAAGCTTATGTAGACTTTCCTGGTCTCGTGGGGAATGTGAGGGGGAGGCTCAGATGGCAGAACCAGGTGGGAAATGTCCATGGCCAAGGAGCCTGGAAATGGATTAGGCCATGAGTACTCTCTCTCCTTCCAAAAGTGATGAAAGAACAGGGAAAGAAAGCAGATGCTTCTTGGACATCTACTAGGTATCAAGTAGAATATTAGGTACCTGATATACATTATCTCATTTAATCCTTATAAAACTCTGGGAGATTGGTCTTCATTTTATAGTAGAGCTCAGAGAGTGGCACCATAAGGTCTAAAGTCACACAATGATTAAGTAATCAAGTTAGGACTTGGCCCTGGTTCTGATTCTAAAGCCCATGCTATTTGGGCAACATTCTGCACCCTCTTCTCTTGGCATTGATCATTGCTTCAGTGCCCATCTAGCTGCTGCTGCTGCTGCTAAGTCACTTCAGTCATGTCTGACTCTGTGTGACCTCATAGATGGCAGTCCACCAGGCTCCGCTGTCCCTGGGATTCTCCAGGCAAGAACGCTGGAGTGGGTTGCCATTACCTTCTCCCATCTAGTTGCTACAGGAAAGCTTATCCCTGATGGGCTTCAGTGAGTTGCCTTAAGAAATCAGGGAACTGAGAGGAGGGAGGGAAAAGGAAAACTGCAGAGGAGGTAAGAACTCCAAGAGTCTGTGGGAGAAAGAAGATTCCTCCTGGGAACTGTGAGCATTGTCCCTCCTTCTTGCCTTCCTCTCCCTCATTCTTACCACTGCCTGGCTGGGGGATGGGAGCCACTGTCCTGAAGGACAGCCTCTTGGCAGATGCAGGGCTGGAGGCAGTGCCACAGAGGCCCACATCCTGGGTCACCTCCCACTCAGAACCACAAAGAATCTGGATGAGAATGCCAACATTTCTCTAAACCACTGGATTGCATTGCCTCTTCCTTCCCCAAACCTCCTCATCTCCTCACCATCCACATCAGAGATGGAACTTCAGGTTTCAATAGACAAATCCACGTCCATTCCCACCTAGCAAGGCAAAGAATCAGTCTCCTGCAGTTGGTTCTGACCTACAGAGATCATTGTGTCCATCTCCCTGCTGTTAGGCATGATTCATGTAGACCAATGGAGCTCTCTCTCTCTCTTGCTTTGTGCCATTTTAAAGCTAGGATATTTCATAGGCTTCCTGGGGTAACTTTTCAGCATGGCATTCCTCCCTGTTAGGATGCTCTTCATAATACCTAACTTTAGCCCATGATGCCAAGTCTTTGCTATTTTGAACTTAGTGGAAATATGGAAAGTCACTGCCTGAACTCTCCTGACAACAAATAAGACCAGAAGACCCAGCCACTCTTCTGGAAACCAACAGTTGCATAGTATCTTTATTGGTTAGCCCAATTTTCAAATTCCCCAGAAATAGTAAAGGATGGAAAATAAAGTAAAGCCCAGATAGAGGGTATTGAAAGAATAGTCCAAAATAATATAGAAAACATTAGACCTTGTGAGAAGTCCTGTAGAATATTGGCTATCATAATTGTCATCACCATCATCACTGTCAGTTGCTCCAACCACTGCCATCTCCACCCCCAATGCCATGTTTATTGCCATCATAGCCATCAACATCACCATCCTCTCCATCACCTCCATTACCATCTTCATCACCACAGCCTCCACAGTAAGTCTCAACATCACTAATTCTTCCATCAGTCACCATCCTATCACCATCACCTTCCCCACCACCATCACTCCCTCCATATTACTATCTCCACTTCCATCATCATCAATAACATCACCACTTCAACCATCATCATTACCTTCATTCCTCTTCCTCATCACCATGTCTATCTGTAACATAGCCATTACCAGCTTCATCATTACCGCCTTTATCACCATGACCAAGTTAACACTGTTGCCATTACCACGTGTGCCACTACCATCATCACTTCTATCATTTGTCCTCCTCGTCTTTACCTTCATCCCCACCATCACCATCCATGCTATTAACATCACCATTGACATGCTCACTATATTCATTGGCAGTAATATTATGATCACCACCATTTTTATCATTAATGAAATATATTTTGGTTCATACATTCAAGGACCCATAGACAACTGGTAGGTACTCAGGTTGAAAGTAAAGAGGATAAGGATGGAGACAAAAGTGTGGAAATTTTGAAATCCTCAGATGTCCATCTTAACTGTAGCCAGGGAAGTGTCCCCATTCAGGGATACAGGTCTGTCCTGGAGAGTGCAGGGAAACAGGTCAAGACTTCAGACCTATAGTAGCAGATGGTAAGGGCAGCCAGACACCACCTCCCAGAGTACACAGCAAATCAGCCCCGGCTGAGCCTCAAGAGTGACCAGGGCCAGACCAGGAGAGATGGTACCCTGAAAGAGGCCAAAGCACAGGGCACAGGGGTAGACTGAAAATGCCCTGGAGGGGTGTTAGAGAGGCATAGGGTAGCTGGCTGTTAGACTCAGTCCTTGGCTGGGGAACACTTCTTCCAAATATCCAGGTGTCCCTGGATCACTCTGGAGTTTGGGTCATCTTTCATGTTCTCAACAGCAAACGCAGTTACTGGATCATGGAATGGCCCTAGGACCAGCCTTTATGAGTCAGAGAGGCCACAATACCCAGCCTAAAAGAGATTCCACTAGACCCCAAAAGAGGGAGGAGGTGGCTTTCCCAGTGCCACTGCTTTCTTCTCTCCTCTCCCTTCTAGAGGCTCCTGTTCTCTCCCTCCTTCTAAGACCCCCTCCTCTCTCAACGCCTTCTCCCAGCACTGCCTGCACACCTTCCACCATTCCCGGTCTACCCTCCAGCCTGCTGCCCAGCATCTGCTCCCTGGCTCCCTGGTGTCTCTTCTCTAACTTCCCAGCTCTCTCCTCCCCTCTCTTGGGCCAACAGGGCTTTGAAATGCACTGGGTGAGAACCAGATAGCATCCTGGGAGAGACAATTTCTTAGGCCAATAAATAGCCCCATTGAGGACTGTTTTCTGAATCTCTAGCTAAACTGTCCATTCCCACTCTTATGCCATGAATCCTGCTGCTGAGAGGGGAAGAGGATTCTTAAGTTATCAGCTCCATTCATCCAAGGCCAGGTTTCTCTCAGTGCATGTGATCTTTGCTCCTGCTTCCCTCTGGGGCGAGGGGGGCATCCCCTGAGTATGCCCAATACCTCCAGCCTCTCCCATCAGGTCTTGCTTCACACAGTTGGCCCCATACAGGCATGTACATGCACATGCTCACACTCCCTGCATGCCATAGATGCCCCTGACAGCCAAGCTCTTCACATATCAATTATCAGCAGCAGCAATTATCATCTCTTGTACACTCACCTTGGGCCAGGTCATATGCTAGGACTTTTGCCTACATTAGCACATTTCCTGTTCTCTATGTCCCTGTGAGTTTGGCATTTGTACCCCCTCTTTCTACAGGTGAGGAAACTGGGACTTATAAATTCAGGGCCCCATATACCACATGTAAAAAGTACAGAGCTGGGATTCCAATGCAGGTGAAACTAACTTCAGATTTTGTGCCTTGAACTCCAAATTACTGCACTCTGCCTGCACCCACTCCTGTGTAGACATACACACCGGCACAGTATAAACCCTTGCTCACATGCCAAATACATATAGTACACATGGTCACAGAGCACACCACTCCACACTCAAAGTACACACATTTCATGAACTACACAAGTATACACAGAACCCACCCCCAGGAAGAGCACACCTATTCAATCTACTTCTGTGATAAACACTGACTATCTACTGTGTGCCCACCCAACTAGTTCTGCCCAGTGTCAAGCACTGTAGTCACCCAAGAGAGGAAGAAAAGGAGCAGTCCTGAGTGGTTACCATATGCCAGACCCCATGTCAAAGGGAGTCCTTGGTCCCAGGAGTGTGCATGAGTCTGCATATACAGTGTTATGTACATACACACTCATATATACACATACTCAAGCTCACTCTATCTAGAATTAGTCCTGGGTCTGCTACTCCTGGAGCCCTGAGACCCAAGACAGACAGAGGAGACAGGAATGGTGTGTAACATATGTACCAAGGGAAGGTAAAGAGGCTAAAGACTCCTGAAACCATCAAAATGAAATCTCAAGACCCCTAGACCATATGCAAGCTAGGAAGAAAGGACCTCAGAGGTCTTCCATCCCTGTCCCACCAATGATTTATGCTTGTTAACAAAGGTGGTCCAAACTGGGAAGCACTGTGTCCTACCGGCCTTCACAGGCTCTGGAGCCCAAGCTACCTCTCTGGGCTCTCTGTTCACCCTGGGTGAACATCTATCAGCTTTCTCATGCTATCCCACCACTTTGGACCTGAGTTTGCTCTACTTAGCTCCCCAGTAAGGGAAGTGGACAGGAAATTAAAGATAACAAGGCAGCTTGAGAGGATTAAGGATAAGGGAGAGCAACATAATTATGTCATAGTTGCTGTTGGACAGGAAAGCAGACCAAAGGAAATGTAAATGGCCTAAACTAGCCCATTACGAGAGCAAGGGCAAGGCCAGCAAGCAGATAAGAGTTCTGAGAGTGGGACAGAAACATTAATCACCCAGAAAGGCTGCCAAGCCCAGCCTGGCCTATCAAAGCAATGGACCCAAGTATAGCAAGCAACAGAAGGATCCTGATGGACTTGTAGGAGGCAAAGAAGCTGCTCTGTGCCAGCTGACCTGGCAGGGCCTCTGACACAGGAGAGAGCAATACCCCGGGCTTTGTAACTGGCACCAATTGGCCTGGGAACTAGGCCAGTTCCTTCCATGTCCTGAGGGAAGAACATTGAGCCCAAGGACTCCAAGCTTAGGGGATCTCAGGTTAATGTCATGTACTAGAAATTCCCTGGGAATGTACGGGAAGTCAGTGGGCTTGGATTCCACACTCAATCTTGTACCATCCTTGCCTTCTCTACACTTGTACCCCTACTTCTTCTTCTTCTTCTTCTTTTTTTTTTTTTTTTACAATGAATGGGCTTTCAGAAGAATTAAATACAATGAAATAATAACAGTCCACATTTAATGAGCAATTCCTCCATGAACTAGCATAGAGGTTGGCAGATATTTTCTGTAAGAGACCAGGGAAGAGATGGGAATACCAGACCACCTTGCCTGCCTCCTGAGAAACCTGTATGCAGGTCAAGAAGCAACAGTTAGAACCGGACATGGAGCAACAGACTGGTTCAAAATTGAGAAAGGAGTCCATCAAGACTGTATATCACCCTGCTCATTTAACTTCTATGCAGAGTACATCATGTGAAATGCCAGAATGGATGAAGCACAAGCTGGAATCAAGATTGCCAAGAGAAATATCAATAACCTCAGATATGCAGATGACACCACCCTTATGGCAGAAAGTGAAGAGGAACTAAAGAGCCTCTTGACGAAGGTGAAAGAGAACAGTGGAAAAGCTGGCTTAAAATTCAACACTCAAAATACGAAGATCATGGCATCTGGTCCCATCACTTCATGGGAAATAAATGGGGAAACAATGGAAACAGTGACAGACTTTATTTTCGGGGGCTCCAAAATCACTGCAGATAGAGACTGCAGCCATGAAATTAAAAGACGCTTGCTCCTTGGAAGAAAAGCTTTGACAAACTTAGACAGCATATTAAAAAGCAAGACATTACTTTGCCAACAAAGGTCCATCTAGTCAAGGCAATGGTTTTTCCAGTAGTCATGTATGGATGTGAGAGTTGGACTATAAAGAAAGCTGAGTGCCGAAGAATTGATGCTTTTGAACTGTGATGTTGGAGAAGACTCTTGAGAGTCCCTTGGACTGCAAGGAGATCAACCCAGTAAATCCTAAAGGAAATCAACCCTGAGTATTCATTGGAAGAACTGGTGCTGAAGCTGAAACTCCAATACTTTGGCCACCTGATGAGAAGAGCCAACTCATTAGAAAAGACAGTGAAGTTGGGAAAGATTGAAGGCAGAAGAAGAAGGGGATGGCAGAAGTTAAGATGTTTGGATGGTATCACCAACTCAATGGACATGAGTTTGAGCAAGCTCTGGGAGATGGTGATGGACAGGGAGGCCTGGCGTGCTGCAGTCCATGGAGTCGCAAAGAGTCGGATATGACTGAGCAACCGAACAAACGAATACAGCCTCTGTTGCAACTAGTCAACTCTGTTTTTGTAGCACAAAAGCAGCCAGAGATGATGGGCAACAAATTAACCTGGCTGATTCCAATAAAACTTTATTTATAAAAAGAAGCAGAGAGCCAGATGTGACCTGCAGGTTGCAGCTTACTGATTCTTGTCAGCAACTAAACACTGTATTAACCACTTTATTTACATGATCTCATTTGATCCTCAAACAATCTTGGGAAGCAGCTGCTCCTATTATTATTCCCATTTGTTAGATGGGGAAATTGAGGCACACAGAATTTAAGCAAATTGCTCAATGTCATACAGCTAGAAAGTGGCAGAGCCTGTCTTTGAACTCGATCAGTTGGCTCCAGAACCCATGGTCTTAATCTTTGTACCACATGGTCTCCCAGGATAAGAACAATGGTAATTATTATAACAACACTAATCATTACTTGCATTGCCATATGCAGTTCCATATACGTGTTTCACAAAAAGCCTATCAGACCCCAGCCATTCTCCCTGAGGCCCTATGACCATGACCCACTGGTGTGTCACAATCAGTTGCACAATGTGGTGAAAGTCATTTGCTGCTAATAATAGTCTTAAAAAATGATTTACGGCTGTTTTAATAAACTAGAGTTGACCCAGTGTTATCCCTTTAATAACGTCCCTCGCACTCACTTGCATTCAGATATGTTTCCTGGAAAGAGAGCAAAAGGGCTGGAGTCCCAGCCACCTTTGCCAGAAATGCCTGGAGAGGATGGCGATCAGAGTCTCAGTGTCTGTCAATCATTGAGAGAGAAGCAGGGGGCAGGCGAAGAATGGCTGATATGGCCAGCAGCCCTGGATTGTCATCAAGGCCCCGGCAGTCAGGATAAGTATTCCCATTGGACAGCTGAAGAAACCGAGGCTTATGGAAATGTAGTGAG
Source organism: Redunca redunca (assembly GCA_006410935.1). Lineage (NCBI taxonomy): Eukaryota > Metazoa > Chordata > Mammalia > Artiodactyla > Bovidae > Redunca > Redunca redunca. The sequence goes on from SJYQ01018454.1 coordinate 26,105, forward strand.
GGGCCTGAGGTTACACAGCTAAGAATGTCAGGCATATGCTATTGTGAATGCTAAGAGTCAAATGTTGCATTAGAGAAAAAGGCCAAGAGCCAGATAGAATGGCATTCAAAGCCTGCCTCTAGCACTTACTATGTAACCAGAATATCTCTAATTGAGCCTCAGTTTCCATACCTGTAAGATGGGGATATAGACAGCATCACACATGACAGAGCCTGTTGTGGGGCTCAAAATGAGATAATAAGGAATGCCTGAGGCTGCTGGTTGTTTAGCCCGGACAAGAGAAGACTCAGAGAGAAGAAAGGGGCAAGGATTCACCTTTAAGGAACACATACTATGGGCCAGGAAAGCTCCAAAAGTTATCTCAAAAAATCTCCCTAGCAACTCAGAGATAAGAATAACTATCTCCATTGTACAGGTAAGGAAACTGAGTCTTGAGGTCATCTGGCTAGAAAGTGAGGTAGATCAAACTGGAACCCAGGTTTGTCTGTGAGTCCAGAGCACTCTGCGACTTGGCAGACTTTAGTCATGTGGGTGGAGCACCAGATGGGAAAGCAGAGGGGTTCATACAGTCATAGATATTTCTTGAATGCTTGCTATGTGCCAGGCATTGTTCTAGGTTCTGAGGATACAGCCCCAAATAAAGCAAAGTCCCTACCCACACAGAGCCGAAACTCTAAAGGGCAGCTACACATATGTTGGGCTTTCTCCCATTTTGTGGTATGATTCCAACTCCACTATGATCAAGTGTCTGCTCCCTTCCTCAGTGTACCCCCATAAACTCTTCCCAAGGGAAAGAAAAAGGAGCACTATCTACCCTGAGCCCTCATCCCAGCAAATCATGGCATCCTGAGTGGCTGTCTGCCCAGCCAAGATCAAAGGCTTGAGGAGACATCATGTGCCTCATCCCAGGATGTGGGGGCTCAAGAGACCATCCTGGCCTGGACCTGACCCTGGTGAGCTGTCCCTGAGAACAATGGTTCAGAGGCGTCTCCCCCAAGACTCCCACCAAGGATGGGAAGTAGGGCTCGTGACAGGCTGGCCTAGGCATTGTTTAGAAGGCGCACTTCCTGACTGAGTCTACCATCAGCGTCCCCGGGGTACTGGAGTGGGCTCCAGAGGGCCTGCATCTTCCCTCCTGTCCTCCAGAACAAAGCCACTATTTCTACTATCATCTTCCTGCCCTTGGAGAAGGCTGCAGGGGCTGCAGAGCTGAACTCAACCTCCTCTAACCTAGAACACGGGCTTGCATCCACCCACACCACCACACAGGGGTTGCTGCCCTGAGCCAAGAGGCTAAGAGACTCAGACCCACCTACAGCAAAGGCTGTTTCTCACACATGCTGGAGGCTGGTAAGCGCCAGGCAGTAGGATGGCAGGATGCCTCACATAGTCGGGCTGCGGGCAACTTGCTGGCAGGGCAGTCCTCCAACAGAGAGTCCAGGAAGCTCGTGGCCCATGGGTACACACACAACAGTTAGGAAAGGTGGCAGTCAGCTTGGTGGGGTTCTGATAGCTGGCCAAGCAAGTGATCCACCAACCTGCTTGCTAGCGGCCAGGTAAGCAGCCTGCCCTTCACTCACACTAGGCCTGAGTGGGGGCTACAGGCACAGACCTGTGGTGAACACTGGGGAGGGGGTGAATACCAAGGCATCCAAGCAACCAAGAGAAAGCACTAAACCCTCAGCAATGCAAAGAACTCACCCCCCACCCCTGCCCCACCCCACCCTGCGCCTTTGATCACATACACAGGCCAGCCCTGGCCCTGCCTTCCACATGTCCACATTTCTCCTGTCCTCCACCCATCCTCCCCTTCCCCTGCCTCCCCACCACTTCCTGCACCCAGCACATCTGGGAAAGAACGCTGGGCCTTTGGGCCTCACCTCTGTGTGAACCTCTCCTTTGATCACACCAGCCATAGGGAGAGAGAGAGTTTGGGAGAGGAGTGAGAAGAGAAATTCTCCCTTTCTCTTCCCCTCTGTACACAGCTCACCAAAGCGCAGAAAAGTCAAGTCACTTGCCAAAGATCCTCCAGCAAAATATGCAACCACCGTTCTGAGCCCTGACCTTCCATGGGCCGAGGCCTCAAGGAATCCCATGGTATCAAGTGGAAAGGACTGGGGAATGTGCCCCCGGATGACAGAAAAGCAGAGAGCCACCTGTTTCTTCTTCTCCATCCTAACCCTCTAGATAAATATAACACCCTTCCTGTTACAGCCCTTGACTGTTTACAGAGTGCTTTCCACTTGTTCCTCCATTTACTCCTCCCAACAGCCCTGGGAAGAGGGTATTCTTCTCCCCATTGTATAGATGAGCAAACTGAGGCTCATTCAGGCAAAGTGACTTGCTTATCCAGCACTAGAAGAGGTGGCATCAGGAATTTAGGTCAGGTCTGTGGTCCCTAGAACCCTTGAGTGGCCCCTCCATTTTCAGTGGAAAACTCTCAGGCTATAAGTGAGAAGGTCTGGCCTGCTGCAAATAGGGTTTGAGCTTGCAACGGAAGAGGTACTTATTGACAGGCTGGTTCCTAGGGTACTATCATGTCTGACTGCTGATGTCAGCCTGCCAGGCCTCCCATTGCTTCCTAGCCTTGACACCTTGTGTGCAGTACCCTCAGCCCCCGGTGGATGCTACTTGGCTAACACTAGGAACAGGAGCCTGGGCCTGCCTATCCAGCTCCTTGAGTCAGCCTGTCCCCTCAGCTCTTCTCCCTGCTTGGCCTATGGTATGGCTCAGGGGCTGGGGGTGGTGCTGGGGAGGGAAGCCTGAGTCATCCTCAGGCCAGGAAGCACAATGTTTGGCAAGGTTCCCAGGCCCAGCTAAGGAAGGAGCAAGAGCATTGAGTTACAGAGGACAGCGGGTAGGCGGTGGAGAAGGGGTGTTGGTGAGTAAATGAACATGGGGGACCCACAGCAAACTGAGATCCACAGGCTCTAACCAGGGGGAGGACCCGGGGAGGACCCAGGGAGGACTCAGGGCACCTGTCAGGAGTGGGACACAGATTGGCCAGGGGGACCTTTATTTTTTCCAGCCCTCCTTCCCACGCCAGGCCCTCCAGCCAGGGCCCTCTCTCCCGGAGGAACTGTGGAACCGCTGAGGCGCTTCCAGAGGAGGGATCCTCTCAACCCCACCAGGGGAGGGCGCCACCTCCCACCGCCTCCCTTCACCTCTTCCTGTCTCCTCCTTGGCTACCAGTGTTTCAAAATATACTGGTTCTTGGCTGGCTGTTTACTTAGGAATCAGAAACATCAAGTTTCAAATTCATTCCCACAGCCTCAGCTCTCAGCTCACAGGAGACTGGGCCAGTCCAAACTGCTCCTTGAGCTCCAAGCCCACAGACTTGACAGCTGACTCAGTATGGCCTCTGAAGTGACCTCCCATAACTCCAGCTCAACTGGGTCTAATGTAAACTCATCTCTCCCCAGCCCCCAAAATAAAACCCATCCTCGGTCTCCAGGAATAATGTCAGCACCCATCAGCCGGGCATCATTCTCAACATGCCTCTCTCCTTCCTCCCTCCCATGTTCGTTGACCACATGCCAGTGCCGGGCACAGAGCAGAGAGAGTGCGGTGAACAAGTGACTGTGTTCCCTGCCTTCCCACATCCGACAGAAAAATTCCTGTCCAGGTTACTAAGAGCTGAGATGAGAGCAGTCTGAGAGGTTAAGGGAGTCTGTAAGAGGGGTGGGGATCGTGGAGGACCCTCCAGAAAGCCGAGGCCCAAACAGTGAGGAGGCTGGAGCCCAGTGCATGGTGTTGTTGGGCTAGGGGGAGGGGGGGAAGTGAGGGCATGTTGGGGTGTTCCAGGTGGAGAGGAGCATGTGGCATGGGCAAGAGTAAGGCAGAGCACGGCGCTACTAGCTGGGGACTGAGAGAAGGGGCATTTAGTGTGCCCGGGAGGAGAATGAAGTTGGAGAAGCGGCTAGGCATCAGGGCACCTGGACCTCATAGGCCACTGGAAGGAGTTTAGATTTTAAGAGCCATCAGGAGCTGTTAGAATGCTTCAAGCAAGTGAGTGGAACTCTGAGGGGAGTTTCCAAAAGATAGCCCAGTCTTCCTCATCCTGACTTTCAGGTAGTGTAGCTCCACAATGTCTATCTGGCACCTCTGATGCTTTCTGTCAACCTCGTGGGCCTACACTCAGACCATTGCACTGGCCTCCAGCTCGTCCCTTGTGTTCAGGTCTTAGAACTTCTCATGCCCCAATCCAGCCTCCAACCTTGAGGGGAAAGATGTTATAGCTGTCAAATTTGATCACATCACTTACCCTGCTTCAAGTACATCCATAGCTCCCCATGAATTTCAGGATAAAGTCAGGTTTCTCATCTGGGTGAACACACAGACCTTCCAACTCCAACACACCCACCCCCTGCCCTGGTTCTGTCACCCTTGGCCTGTTGACACCATGTGTTCTATCCACAAGGCCCAACGTGCCAATCCCAGAAACAGCTATCCTCTGGGCATTTGCCCCTATTTGTCCTCCCACTTGATTACTCATCCTTGTCTTCTGCAACTTCTCCCTTGTGCTTCAGGGTCTGACTCCAATGTCACCTGCCTGCCATTTCCCACCCATTTCCTTTGCCCTCACCCAAGCAAGGCAGTCACCTTCATGCTTTGGTGCTCTTGGGAGCCTCATCTGTCAATTTCAGAGAGCTCTTTCCAGGCTTAACTCTGTGCAGCACAAATCTGCCTCTCAGCTTCACTATGTTGGTACCTCTGCTCTGACCCTCTGGAATCGGCTTCCCAGTTTAGGCCTCAGGAATTGGCCCTGATCTGGTACAGGTCTGGCCTAACTTAGTCACTTCCTTGCAGGCTTACTGTGAAACCCTGGTTGAACTGTGGCCTCCCCCGTCTTGAATCTCTGCAGCCTCTGGACTGAAGAAGTCTTCCTGGTCAGGGAATTCCATGGAAGCCCACTCTCTCCAGCCTCCCCTCCTCCCAACACTTCATGCTAAGCAGTGTTGGCTGGCATGGCCTAGGCTGGGATTGGGGCTTGTGTGGCCCAGGAAAGCAGTGGAGGTGGGTGGGGACTCTCCCTGAAGAAGAAGGCCCACAGTCTGGTATGGATACTTAGCTCCATCTTGGGGAGGGAGTAGGGGAGCCAGACTGAGTCTGCTCAGTAGAGTTGCCATTTTAGAGGGACAGGTTAAGTTTGTCTCATGGCAGAGAAACCCATCTGTCCTCACCCACCCAGCGCCTTCCTTTCACTGGACAGGGAGTCTGCTCAGGCCCAGGAGATGATCAGATTCAAAACGTGCAGAGAGCTTCACACACATTCCCCAAACTAGGGCCAGTTCAGGAAGCTATGGACTCCCGCCCCTCCTCCCCAGCATCCACAACTGCTGAGCCCCTCTCTCCACATCAGCTTGGGGCCTCTGGGTTGCTTTCAGGAAGGGGGCGCTTCTCTCTGGAACCAAGCTTGGAAGGGGGGAAGGGGGAAAGATGGCTTGATATGGATTTCTGTGGTCAGAGGTGATTGGAATCCCAGCTGTGCTTCCCAGCCCCTCCCCTCTCCTTCACTAGTACCCCTCCCCCTTCAGAGATGGGCAGGGGATGGAAGGGGAAGAAGAGGGGCTTTGCTGTCCCCTCAGTGCTCCATAATACCTCATGAGCGTAGCAGCCAGCTTTGCCAAAATGACTGGCAGGCCCCAGAGCCTGGCTATGGGGCCACATGTTTGAGGTGAAGACTATCCAGGGTGATTTGGGGGCTTAGTGCGTCCCCATCCTTGGACGCTTTCCCCAGGAAGTAGGCTCTAGTCAGAAGGTTCTCAAGGCTGGCTTCACATTAAAATCACCTGGGGAAGATTATAAAAATGCCGATGCCTGGGCCCTAACCCAGAAGTTCTCTTTTCATTGATCTAGGCTGGAGCCCAAGTCTTGGGTATTTCTAAGGTGCATGTAGGACTGAGAACCCTTACTTCAGAACAAAATTGCTCAGCCTTCACACTACTGACATTTTTGGCCAGATCTTTGTTGTTGTGTGGGGCTGTCCTGTGCATTTGTGAATCCTTAGCAGCATCCCTGGCCTCTATTCACTAGGTGCCACTAGCAGTTACCTCCTCGCTCAGTCCCTCATACGTGACAAGCAAGAATGTCCTCAAGGCATTGAAAATTATCCCCTGGGGGACAAAATACTCCTTGATTGAAAACCAGTGCTTTGATGTCAGGAACAGCCTTGCGGTGGAAGTCCACATCTTCCAGAGGGGTGGAACCCCCTTCAGAGCAGCCTCAGGTCCTGCCATCCTCCTCTGAGCTCCTCAGGTGGTCAGTGGTGACACACACTCTCTGTCTCCTGGGAGTCTGACCTCATTCTTGTCCTTTGGGGACGCAGAACTGCAAATCAAAGGTCACAGCTTATTTGGGGATCCAGGAACCCTAGGGAGGTCTCAGACTTACCTTGTGACTGTATATTCTTTGAACGCAATTTGACAAATGTTTCTCAACCACCTACCAACCACTGGCCATTGTGCTGAGTGTTGAGGGTCCAGCAATGAACCAAACAGACACTGTCCCTCCCCTTGTGGGGCTCATGGTGTAGAGCAGGGCTCACACAGTATTTGTTTGTAGGCTTTGCAGCCTGTCACACTACTCAATTCTGGTGCTGTGGTGTGAACGCAGTCTTAGACACTATGTAAGGGAATAGGTATGGCTGTGCTCCAATAAAACTTTATTTACAAAACCAGGCGGTAGGCCAGATTTGGCTTGTGGACTGTAGTTTACCAATCCCTGTTCTAGTGGGAGAAACAAACCCATATCCAAGTGTATACAATCCAGGATGAATGATAGGATACGGAGGTCTGCAGGGTGGTAGAGGAGAGTGGCAGAGGGGGATCAGAGGCCACAGAAGGGTCACCTGATCCAGACTGGGGTGGGGTTGAGAGAAATCCAGGAGGACTTCCAGGAAGAGGTGGCACCTGAATTGCATCTTAAAGGACACATATACTGATGAGACCCAGAGGCTTGAGACCCAGATGCTGAGGAAGTGTTAGCCAAATGAAGGGTAAATGGACACGTGTTTGGTCCTGGGGCAAAGCTCAGGAGCAGAAGATGGCCTGGCACATTCAATATGGCAGGGGAAAAGGTGAGATCCTATAGGCTCTTGAATTTTATTGTTGACCACTGGGATTTCTGAGCATGGCAGTGCCATGATCTGATTTGTCTTTGGAAACATTCCTTTCTGACTACCTTGTGAGTAAACAGGCTGGAGGTAGGCGGCAGAGTGGAAGCAGGAAGAGGGGAGGAGGCAACCACAGCAACAGATGGTGAGGCCTAGACCAAGGTGGAAACATGGAGTTGGAATGAAGTAGGTGAATTCAGCCTGTGTTGAAAGTAGGGTGGGCAGGACTTGGTGGTTGATTGGTTGTAAAAGGGTTCAGGGGAGAAAGGTGCAGAGGATGCCTCCAGGATTCTGGTAGGGGTGTAATGATGACAGTCAGTGAGAGAAGGGACACCAGAAGAAGTGCAGGCTCAAAAGGATGGCAGCCGTTGGATTTCGTTGGGCATGTTGAATCTGAGGTAGGTAGATAGGAGACAGCCTGGTGGAGATGACCTGTAGGCAATTAGAAATATTGTCTTTAAGACCTCATCATAGATGAGTTCCCCAATGGCTCAGATGGGAAAGAATCTGCCTGTAATACAGAAGACCTGGGTTCGATCCCTGGGTCAGGAAGTTCCCCTGGAGAAGGGAAAGGTTACCCAATTCAGTATTCTTGCCTGGAGAATTCCATGGACAGAGGAATCTAGTGGGCTATAGCCTATGGGGTCTCAAAGAGTCAGACACGAGTGATCAGCTAACACACACACAAGGCGAGAAAGGTAGAAAAGAGAGGGGAGGGTCGAACAGGGCCTGACGGCCCCGGGGCCTCCAGTGGGAAAGAGCTGATGAAGCAGTGGCCAAAGGCTTGAGAAAAGTTGAAGAGAATTGGAACCCCCTCCTCTCTCTGGTTCTCCTAGGCTGCTTCTCAGAGCACAGAAAGGATTCCCCTCACCCATCTCCAAGATCTCTCTTGTCCTGTGGGCACAGCATCTAAAGACACAAGACAAGTGTGCAGTGCGGCAAAGCCCTCTGGGGCACAGGAAGCCCTTCAGGTTTCGGAGACCAGAAGAGGCATCACAACTTTGCAGAATAAGGAAGTTTCTCACGGGCCCAAGAGGTGAAAAGGGATGCAAGTGGGAGGAGTGGGGCTGGACAGGGTTGCCTAGACATTCCAGACCAAAGGAGCTGGGTGGGGAAAAAACCCAGAGAGTGAGAGTGCTATGGAAATCCTGAGCAGCTGGTCCATCCTAGCAGGGGTCCAGGATGCTGGGGTGGGGGAGGGTGGGAGGAGGTAGGATGATGATAAAAAAGATGGAAGGGTCTTGTGAAGCTGAAGCCTGTGTCAAGCCCACAGCTTCTGTGACCTTGGACAAGTCACTAAACAGAACCCTAGTTTTCTCATCTGCACTAACACCTGCCCTTCCCTCTGGGGAGAGGATGGAAAACGAGCCTTTTAGGTTATGGAGTTGGTGTGTCTTCAACTTCTGGCTAGGGTTCTAGAAAGGTCCCATAGATGGGGAATGTCAAGAACCCTCAGGTAGCAGCGAGAACTGGAAAGAGTTACTCACGGGGACCCTGGCCCTTCCCCTCCTGCCCCTTCTTACCTTCGATGACAACTAGGTTTCCCAGCCAGGAGAAAAGAGACTCTAGACTGGGCTCAGGACAAGCCTGATCGAGGCTCCCCAAGGCAGTTTCTATTCCCATCTGTGCCACGCACCTCCTGCCTCACTTGGATAGCCTCAGAGAGAGAGGACAGACAGAAGAGGGACTTCCATCGCCTGGGTCCCCACTGGGGACCTTTTCACAGCTGAGAAAATGGCTAGGCCACCAGGAAGCAGTTAGACCAGGACTGAAACCCAGTCTGTCCAACTCCCAAACCCACACTTGCCTTTGCCACTCCAGCAACTTCATGAATTGGCTCTAGGAAGACCTCATCTGTGGCTGTGTGTCTGGAATAGTCTCTGCTGGCTCCCTTTGCTCAAGATGGCACAGAGGTTCCCCTCATGGTCTTCCCCCTTCTTCCCTTCTTCTGACCTGTCCTTCCTTGGCATGTACTGCCTCTAGCCTGCCCTGAAGTCAGTGACCGCCTACTTCACTGGGACCCAGATAAAAGATGGTAAAATAACTGAAGTGTCCTTCCCATGACCTTGAGCTCTGGCACAGTCAACTTCCCTTGTGGTGTTGGGGTTGATGACAGCTGAGTGGCAAGAGGACACAGAAAGAAGGGCCATGTCAAAGCGGGCATGGCCAGGATACCCCAGCCACCTGCCAGGGCAGCTGCCTCCCCCTCCTCATGCAGACAGCTGGGAATACCCCTGTCAAGTGACAGGGCTCAGCCGTTGTCCTCCTCCCCCTCAGCCAGTGAGGAATGCCCATGCCAATTGATGGGCCACAGTCATTTCTTACTGCCTCAGACAGATCCCCATGTCACCCCTGCCAATGGATGGGATATAGTCGCCTCCTGTTTTTGTTAGGTACTAGGGGATACATCCAGAAGCCACACACAGACATATACAACACTGGGGGGGTTTATGCAGAGCTGTGAGAGACATGCAGGACTCCCAGGAAACCTGGGAGGCTGTAGATACAGATACCAGCTTCCCTGGGGCTTGTGCACTGATGAACACCATCATGCCAAACCCACACACTGGGCTCTCGCTGTGGAGCACTGTAGCCCATGCAGGGAGGAGGCTGCCCGAATGTGTATGAATAATCTGGACCCTTCCATGGCCCAGCCCACTCTTCCAGTTTGGGCTGCAGGCCCATGTGTACATATACACATCCCCACATGCCTTAGCTCTCAGCTACTTCAACACATAATTTGTGATGCTAACTCTGGGCAAGGCCCTGGGCTGGGCCCTGGGGTAACAGAAAGGAACCAGGAAGGCCCCCACCCTCACAGAGCTCACAGGGTGGGGAAGACTCTCTAGGTGATAAATCTGAGGGGAGCTTAGGTTCAGCTGCAAGAACAATTGCATGTGGAAAGAGCAAGGTGATTTTCTGGCCTTTTGCAGCCTTGCCAAGACCCTCCAAGGATCACAGACCCTCCAGTCACAGACCAGGCTCTGTGAGAACAGTCAGACATGAAGGGGCTATTTGGCTAGACTCAGGGGGACTTGAACTCTGAATTAAGACCTCTGAGGGGCTGTCACAGGGGAGACAAGATGTGTGGCCCCAAGAGGCAAAGCTACAATCCACTGATGGAAGCCACAGGGAGACCAATTTCAGGTGAAACGTCTAACAGTCGGCTATGTTGAGATAAGATAGGAAGTGAGCTTCCCGTCACTGGATGTATGCAAGTAGAGTTTAGGTGATCACTGTGCAGGATGCTATAGAGGGGATTCAAAAGCCCTGGGTGGGGGTTCAGACTAGGTGGCCACTAAGGGTACTTCCAATGTCAAGAGCCCATATCTCTGGGATTCTATCCAACCCCTTTATGCTACAGATGAGTAGACTGAGGCTCAGAGAGAGCCAGGGTTATGCTCAAGGTCACACAAAGAGTTAGTGGTACTCAGAGGACGAGACCCAGGATTCCTTACTTCCCGTCTTGGATCCCCCACTACTCAGAAACTTCCTTGGAGGATCCAGAAGCTCCCCTCTTTGCCCCACATCCGGGTGTCCTGACACCCCATGCTCTTCATTCCCAGCTTCAGCTTGGGCTCGCTGATGGATGAGCTCCTTGCTGGACTGCCTCTGGCTCCAGCTCCACAGAGGGACACGCTCAGGCTGACTGACTGAAAGAAAATCCACATTTGACTTGGAGCCAGATGTAGAGCAAAGGGGAATGGGGAAGCAGGAGACCCAGAGCCTGGAGGGGGCTGGAGCCTGGGGACCAGGTTGGGACCCACAGACCTTACCAACCCCTCACTGAGCCCAGGTGTTGCTGACTGAGGCAGTGAGTGTCTTCTGGAGCAGGGGCTTTGGGAAGTCCAATGAGCAAAACTAAGGACCCCATAGACCACAGTAGAAATTTCAAAGATATGGGAAACCTTCCTCATTCAATTCAGGCTTTCCTAGACCTCACCCTGGATAACTCCCAGGCCTTTCTTCTCTGAACAGAACCCTACAATTCAGCCCTTTCCCTTTGTCTTCATCCTGCCAAACACAGGGGTATTTCTGTCCTACCCATCAGGACACAGCAGGACAACTTGCTAAACCGGGAAATTATTTCTGTGGAAGAGGTTCTTATTCTTGTCATTAAGAGCACTGCCCCCACCCCCAAAAATCTATCCATGCACACAGTCCTTCACATTTCAATAATTAAAAAAACAGAAGTTTGGGGATTAGAGAGTACAAAGGGCTTGGCCAAGGTGACTCAGTGACAGGATGGAATGCTGACTGCCTGTCTCCCACTCCACAGATATTTTCACACCATCCCTTAGCATGTTTAGGTTGACAAACCACTTTCTGTGGTCTCCTGAGTCCTTTGCAATTACAGATGAGGTGAGCATGATTACCCTAAGAAAAAGGAAACCAAAGCCAAGAGACTCTCAGTGACTTTCCAGCTACCTTTCCTGAACAACCAATAATGTAACACGTATTGTGAGGGAAGAGATGCTAGGGATGATGACTTAGAGAAGTGACCCTAATGGTGGACTTCAGAAATGGTGCGTCTCGGGCCCATGAGGGAGATGTGTGGAGCAGTCATTCCAAAACACCACCCTGTAGATAAGAGGCTATGAATCACCCAAGGAATTAGCAAATATATGTTTTCATGTGTGCATGCATGTATTCTTGGGTTCTATTCTAAATGATTCTGATTCCACAACCATTAGTATGCCCAGGAACCTTTATTTTCCTGGAGCCTTACATTCTAAGGGCATGGCGGAAATCTCAGGAAGACACATGTTTGCATGGGTTTAAACCTCACTCCTGGTGCTAACATGAGATAAAGGGTGTGTGTGGATACTGGGTAGCTGACAGCCACTTGCCACCATTTTCACTTTTTTATCAGAACCAGTGCATGGGAAGCTGGGCTAAAGGGATTGAACCTTGGTTTGTCTAAGCCTATTTGACTTGCTTGGAGAACTTTTAAAAAATACTAGTAATCAGGCCCCACCTTCAGAGATTAAATTGATCCAGGAGGGCAGTCTGGGAACTGGTAATTTTTAAAAGCACCCCAGGAAACTTTCATGTATAGCCAAAGTTGAGAATACTCCTTTAAGCCAGTCATGGTAATTCCAATCTTTATCTTGTGGTTGGGTTCCACTTGGGCACATGGCACAATTATGGGCAGTGGGAGGCATAGACAGAAAACTGCTAAAAAGGACTTAAGGGAAGGTTGTTACCCTTTAAGTCTTTGGATTTTGTTCAGTTGGAGTGTGATCTGATCACACGGACAATCTGATCATTGTCTAACACAATGAAACTGTGAGCCATGCCGTGTAGGGCCACTCAAGACGGACGGGTCACAGTGGAGAGTTCTGACAAAACATGATCCACTGGAGAAGGGAATGGCAAACCACTTCAGTATTCCTGCCTTGAGAACCCCATGAACAGTATGAGAAGGCAAAAAGATAGAACACTGAAAGATGAACTCCCCAGGTCAGTAGGTGCCCAATATGCTATTGGAGATCAGTGGAGAAATAACTCCAGTAAGAATAGAGATGGAACCAAAACAAAACAATACCCAGCTGTGGATGTGACAGGTGATGGAAGTAAAGTCCAATGCTGTAAAGAGCAATATAGCATAGGAACCTGAAATGTTAGGTCCATGAATCAGGGTAAATTGGGAGTGGTCAAACAGGAGATGGCAAGAGTGAACATCCACATTTTAAGAATCAGCGAACTAAAATGGACTGGAATGGGTGAATTTAACTCAGATGACCATTATATCTACTACCATGAGCGAGAATCCCTTAGAAGAAATGGAGTAGCCATCATAGTCAACAAGAGTCTGAAATGCAGTACTTGGGTGCAATCTCAAAAATGACAGAATGATCTCTGTTCATTTCCAAGGCAAACCATTCACTATCACAATAATCCAAGTCTACGCCCCGACAAGTAATGCTGAAGAAGCTGAAGTTGAATGGTTCTATGAAGACCTACAAGGCCTTCTAGAGCTAACACCCCAAAAATATGTCCTTTTCATTGTATGGGACTGGAATGCAAAAGAAGAGAGTTAAGAAATACCTGGAGTAACAGGCAAATTTGGTCTTGGAGTACAGAATGAAGCAGCGCAAAGTCTAACGGAGTTTTGCCAAGAGAATGAACTGGTCATAGAAAATACCCTCTTCCAACAACACAATGGTCAATACTGAAATCAGATTAATTATATTCTTTGCAGCCAAAGATGGAGAAGCTCTATACAGTCAGCAAAAACAAGATCAGGAACTGACTGTGGCCCAGATCATGAACTCCTTATTGCTAAATTCAGACTGACATTGAAGAAAGTAGGGAAAACCACTAGATCATTCAGGTATGGCCTAAATCAAATCCTTTATGACTATACAATGAAAGCGACAAATAAATTCAAGGGATTAGATCCGATAGACAGAGTGCCTGAAGAACTATGGACGGAGGTTTGTGACATTGTACAGGAGGCAGGGATCAAGACCATCCCCAAGAAAAAGAAATGCAAAAAGGCAAAATGGTTCTCTGAGGAGGCCTTACAAATAGCTGAGAAAAGAAGAGAAGTGAAAGGCAAAGGGGAAAAGGAAAGATATACCCATTTGAATGCAGAGATCCAAAGAATAGCAAGAAGTGATAAGAAAATCTTCCTCAGTGATGAATGCAGAGAAATAGGGGAAAACAATAGAATGGGAAAGACTAGAGATATCCTCAAGAAAATTATAGATACCAAGGGAACATTTCATGTAAAGATGGGCTGAATANCTTCTGCTTTATTGACTATGCCAAAATCTTTGATTGTGTGGACCACAACAAACTCTGGAAAATTCTTAAAGATATAGGAATACCAGACCACCTGACCTGCCTCTCGAGAAATCTGTATGCAGGTCAGGAAGCAACAGAACTGGACATGAACAGACGGGTTCCAAATAGGGAAAGGATTATGTCAAGGCTGTATATTGTCGCCCTGCTTATTTAACTTCTATGCAGAGTACATCTGCTAAATGCCAGGTTGGAGGAAGCACAAGCTGAAATCAAGATTGCCAGGAGAAGTATAAATAACCTCAGATATGCAGATGACACCACCCCTATAGCAGAAAGCGAAGAAGAACTAAAGAGCCTCTTGATGAAAGTGAAAGAGGAGAGTGAAAAAGTTGGCTTAAAACTCAACATTCAGAAAACTAAGATCATGGCATCCGGTCCCATCACTTCATGGCAAATAGATGGGGAGACAGTGGAAACAGTGAGAGACTTTCTTTTTTGGGGCTCCAAAATGACTGCAGATGGTGACTGCAGCCATGAAATTAAAAGACGCTTGCTCCTGGGAAGAAAAGCCATATTAAAAAGCAGAAACATTACTTTGCCAACAAAAGTCCGCCTAGTCAAAGCTGTGGTTTTTCCAGTAGTCATGTATGGATGTGAGAGCTGGACCATTAAGAAAGCTGAGCACTGAAGAATTGATGCTTTTGAACTGTGATGTTGGAGAAGACTCTTGAGAGTCCCTTGGACTGCAAGGAGATCCAACCAGTCCATCCTAAAGGAAATCAGTCCTAAATATTCATTGGAAGGACTGATGCTGAAGCTGAAAATCCAATACTTTGGCTACCTGTTGCGAAGAAGTGACTCATTGGAAAAGACCCCGATGCTGGAAAGATTGAAGGCAGGAGGAGAAGGGGATAACAGAGGATGAGATGGTTGGATGGCATCACCGACTCAATGAACTTGAGTTTGAGTAAACTCTGTGAGTTGGCGATGGACAGGGAGGCCTGGCATGTTGCAATCCATGGGGTCGCAGAGTTGGACAGGAGTGAGCGACTGAACTGAACTGAGAGTGTGATACTCAGAACTGCTACAACCACCTTATGACCATGAGGGGGGAGACCTAAGGACAAAAGCCAAGGGCTGAGAGAATAGTGGAACAGAAAGATAGGAAGAGCTGGAGTTGTTGATTCTGAATAATCCAACCATTAAAGCACTCATCTTTATGATTTCCCCTGTGGAATAATAAATGTGCTTGTTGTGAAAGCTGTTATGAGTGTTTTGGTGTGTGTGTTACTTGCAGCCAAATGCTATACCCATTTAATGGAAGGGGAAACAAGAACAGAGAGGTTAAGTTACAAACCAAGATCACAGAGCTAGCTAGTAGCAGAGCCAAGATGAGGCTATACCCTTTACTACTATCAAATACACATACATACCCCAGCCCTCAAACTCGAGGTGGTGTGGTGTAGTGGAAAAAGCACTGAGGTATGAGAAGAGGCCTGGGGTGAAGGGATGGGGATAGAGGCCACTTAGCAGTGGTTATCAGGCCAAGCATGCTATGGGTGTCCCCTGCCTCCCAGCAGGGGGGTGGCAGCTGATGCCTGCTCTGGCTCCATCAGCCATTAATTAAAACTTGACAAGAAGATTAATACGCAGGGGACAGTTTTAATTAGAGACTCCTGGAATGTTAGAATTGGCATGGTCTTAAGAGAACAGGTGTGCCAGTCTCCTTATTGTATAAATGGGGAAACTGAGGCTCAGAGAGGGGGAGGGCCTGGGCTAGGTTTCCTCCAGGAGTCTGTGAGTTAGGAGTCCAGGTGCCCTGTGGGACCCCCTGGCCAAACCTCTTTCCTCTGCCCTGGGATGCCTTCCATATGGGACAGCTTTAATTAACTTATTATCCCATTCAATTTGTCAGTGTATTTCAGGTCCCCAGCACAGCAAAGGCCTACAACTAAAGCTCCCTTTTGTGCAACCTCTGCCTGGCCCCAGGGGGTTGATAGGATAAGAACAAGCATTGAGGAGCCTAGGGAAGCTGAGTTTGACCACCTATTCCCCAGGGTTTGGCCCAACCAGGGCTCTGTGCCTGAGAATGGTCAGCCCTAAGACGTTTCACCTTTTCTTCTTTGACAGGAAGGAGGGATGGAAATATCACTAATAAGTTATCCTACCCTCTCAATTTGCAAAGTGCTGTCTGTTATTTCATTGATACATTAACCCTGGGCATTAAGGTTTTCTTCCTTTAAAAAATACTTCTATTATTTTTCAACCAGACATGGTCATACACACCATGCCTAAGTGTATATGGCAAACAGTTAAGTTCTCCTCATCCCCTATCTCACCCCAGCACAACCACAGTTGACAGTTTGCCATCTGTCTGTAGAATTCTCTCTCTCTCTCTCTCTCTCACACACACACACACATTGCATTTCCCCCTGTTGTCCCAATATGTCCCACACTGAAGGGAACTCCAGGGCATAACAGGGAACGGTGATGGCAGGATCCTCCTTAGAAGCCTCCTGGAGGTCTTTCCCTCAAGGTACCCAGGGAGCCCATGTGGCACTTGGAGCCAATTTGAAAAAGTTGCTGCTCTGGGTAGACAATTTAGAAATGGGTGCCCCCTTCAGAGGGCAGATGCTACTCCACGTCAGGACACACAGGCTGGCAGAAGGAGCAGCAGAGCAGGGGCTCTGTCTTCACGTCCTTTGGGCGTCCCCATCGCTGCCCTTTCCATCCGCGGCCACTGACACTGCCCTGTCAGTCTCCCACTATCCCTCCCTGGGCTTCCAGCTGCCCCAGCCTTCTCACTAGTGTCCCTGTCTTGCTTCTGCCCCTCCGAGTCCCCTCCTCACTGCTGCCAGACAGATTGTTCTCTCTCTTTTTTTTTTTAATTTTAATTGGAGGCTAATTACTTTACAATACTGTGGTTGTTTTTGCCATACATTCTCATGAATTAGCCACGCGTGTACATGTGTTCCCCATCCTGAACCCCCCTCCCACCTCCCTCCCCATCCCATCCCTCTGGGTCATCCCAGTGCACCAGCACTAAGCACCCTATATCATGTACCGAACCTGGACTGGCGTTTCATTTCATATATGATAATACACATTTCAATGCCATTCTCCCAAATCATCTCACCCTCGTCTTCTCCCACAGAGTCCAAACAACTGTTCTTTACATCTGTGTCTCTTTTGCTGTCTCGCATACAGGATCATCATTACCATCTTTCTAAATTCCATATATATGTGTTAATATACTGTATTGGTGTTTTTCTTTCTGACTTACTTCACTCTGTACAATAGGCTCCAGTTTCATCCACCTCATTAGAATGGATTCAAATGCATTCTTTTTAATAACTGAGTAATATTCCATTGTGTATACGTACCACAGCTTTCTTGTCCATTCGTCTGCCAATGGATATCTAGGTTGCTTCCATGTCCTGGCTATTATAAACAGTGCTGCGATGAACACTGGGGTACACATGTCTTTTTCCATTCTGGTTTCCTTGGTGTATATGCCCAGCAGTGGGATTGCTGGGTCATATGGCAGTTCTATTTCCAGTTTTTTAAGGAATCTCCACACTGTTCTCCATAGTGGCTGTACTAGTTTGTGTAAGAGGGTTCCCTTTTCTCCGCACCCTCTCCAGCATTTGTTGTTTGTAGACTTTTTGATAGCAGCCATTCTGACCAGCATGAGATGGTACCTCATTGCGGTTTTGATTTGCATTTTTCTGATGATGAGTGATGTTGAGCATCTTTTCATGTGTTTGTTAGCCATCTGCATGTCTTCTTTGGAGAAATCAGACAGATTGTTCTCTTAGGCAAAGAAGATTATGCCCCTCCTAGGCTAAGCCCCTCAATTACTGTCTTTTGCCTCAGGATCAAGGCTCAAGGGTGGCACTTAAGGACTGTCACAGGTTGGCTTGGCACCAGCTGGCTTGGGGATGAATCCTGGCTCTGCCACTTTTCAGCCGATGACCTTGGGCAATCCATTTACCTCCCTGTACCTCAGTTTCCTTATCTGGAAATGGGAATGCTGCTTGATAATGACAGTATCTACCTCATGGGAGTGGAGGGAAGAGTAAATGAGGCAATACAGTTAACAAAGCTCCGGACAGTACCTATGAGCTGAGGCCCCAGAAGCACTTGTGGCTCAGGGCCGAAAGGGATTAGCCACGGCTCCATGTAAGTCAGAAAATGGAGCTGGAGTTGGACGGAGGGAAAGAGGGTGCTGTGAGAGAGGCTAAACATGGCCTCATTTTCGGGAGCTGAGAGGAAGATCTGGCCTTGGCTAGGCAGTTCACAGAGGGCAACAAAACTGCAAGCACAGGCTCCCAAGGTTCCTGTGGTCCTTGAGCCCAGCCTGGGGAAAGAGAGAAGGAGGCTGGAACACCCAGGGACTCCCTGGTACCTCCTAAGCCTCAGTTTTCTCATCTGCAAAATGAGGATTCAAATTACTTCATGGGGTAGTTGTGAGGTGAAGAGAATGCACAGAACACCCCAGCATAACACTTCGAGCATCACAGGTACTCAAGAAATCATTGGAGAGGGGAGAAAAGAGGAGGGTATAGATACCCAGGCCAGAGCAAAGGGCCCAGTGCTGCCTGTCCATCTACCAGCTCCATGGTGGTGACAAGATGGGACATATCCCAGTTGCTGCAGGAGCATTGCTGGGTTTATTTTGGAGCCAGGGTGGTGGTAGAGGCAAAAGGGGTTTGGCCGCACCCTGGTGCACATCAGGCATTGGAAGATGGGTAGCCAGGCCCTCACATCTCTGAGCCTCAATCCCCTTAGCTGCAAAGAGGGGATAATATCACCGGGCCCACATGGCTACTGTGAAGCAGAAATAAGCTCATGAACAGAAAAGCACATCATACAGAATGTGGGCAATTCTTGGTTTATCAACTGCAGAAGAAGCAATTTAGAATCAAGGTTCAGAGCACTGGATTTGGAGTAAGACTGATCTAGGCAAAAGTCTGGGTCTCCCTTTCCTAAATACACAGTCTTAAGCAGGTCATGTAACTTTCCTTGGTCTCAGTCTCCTCATCTATAAAATGGGAATAATAATAGCACCTACTTCACAGGATTTGTGAGGAAATTCAGAGATCATTTGACACACTTCCCAGTCCATGTAAACATTCAATACCTATTGTTTTTTAAGATAACATTATTCCTCAAGGACAGAACCCAGGTCTTCAGCTTCTAAATTTCTTTCTTCATAAACTTTATCATGTAGCCCCAGTGTCTGTAGTAAATGATAAACCCTTGTAAGCTAAGAAATCCTTAACTCTCAGCCATTTTATGGCATAATGGACTATCAAACCTGGAGGAACTGTTGAAAATCAATTATTCTACCTACTCCATTATACAGATGGGAAAACCGAGGCTCAGTGAGCAGAAGTGATAGACCTCAAACTAACCACATGAGTGTTGCATACCAAGTCCTCCTGACCAAAAGCCAACACCCCATGCCCACCAATGTTGCCCCTTCTCTGAAGTTATTTCTGAGTGGAAGAGATGCCCCCCAAAAGGCAGGGTAACACCTGCTATGGCTTCCCCAGAATCCTACCAGCTTAGGACCTTTCCATCTCGTTTTGCCGACCTTGTCCCAGGCCACACTTAGCTGATGGCCTATCCCTGCCTCAGCCTGCCCTCCCTCCACTCTGAGTGCTTCGACAGCCTAGGCCGGGTGGTCTGTAATTGCTTCCTGTCCTCACAAGCTCTGTTTGTTTGCTCTGTGGCCGCTTCCTCACACCCCGGCACACCGGAGGTGCTGACCAGCAGTGCAGGACTCCTGGGGCCCGGCCCCCAGTCCGCTCTCAGATGTTGGGCCAGCCCTCCCCAGACCCACCACCTGGAGCCCAGGAACCCAGCAAGGCCCTGGAGACACCCTCCCTCAGCACTTCCCGCGGCTTCCGCAGCCCACCCCCACCCTCTAGCAGCTGGTCCTGCCCCCAGCTGGGGGAGAAGCCAAAAAATCAACAGGTGGCAATCCAGAGGGAAGCCCTGGTAGGACTTGGACTGACTGAATGGGACAACCCCCCTGCTTCCCCTAGCCCACCCCTGCTTGCAACCCCTGCCCAGTGGGACTCAGACAGTAGGTCCAAATAACTCTGCCTCACATCACAACTTTGAAACTCTGTGAGGTTGGAATGTGTGTAGGGGAGGAGGTAGGGGGGAGGGTTGCTTAGTTTGTCCCTGAAAGTCTCTGAGTCTAGGATAAAACGACTCAATGCAGTAAAACTACAGACCTGGGCTTCAAACCTGTTACTTTTGTGACTTTAAGTGAATTACTTACATTTTCTTAGCTTCCATTTTCTCCTCTCGAAAATGGGACTAATACACTCTATCCCCTGCCCAGGGTTGTTGTGAGGTTGACAGGGGCCATCCTGTGTGCTCTGCCTGGTAGGTGGGGTAGATGGGGAGGGCGACCAGCTGGTTTACCTGGGACTGAGGGATTTCTCAGGATCTAGAACTTTCTGTGCTAAAATCTCCACAGTCCTGAGCAAATTAAGATGCATTCTTTACCCTCAGAATAGGTGTCAGATGAATGTTTGTTTCTGAAACCAGGCCCACACTGCCTACCTCTCACTTCTCCACATAACTTGATATTCCTCAGTCTAAAAGTCTCCTCTCAAATTTGCTCCCATGCTTTCTCAGGAAGCCTCCTAGACGCACGTCATACATCTCCTTCTGCGTCCCCTTCCTCAGCAGTTGTGTCCATAGCTTCCCCCATGCTATCAAGCCTTCTTCTATTCAGCCCCTCTGCCACCAGACTGCATTGTCTCTGCTCTGGACTATTATAGCAGCTTCTTCTCCAAGCCCTCTACATCCCATCTCATCCCCCTGCCACACACCCTCAAATAAATGATCTCTTTTCCACTTTGTCTAGGCTCCCAGCCCCACCCACAGCACCACACACTTGCACCATACACCATACACATCCCAGGACACCCACACTGTCTGAGTCTCAGTGTGAAGGATTTCAGTTTGATTTAGGAACCTTTGACAGTGGGATAAGGCCTCAGAGGAGGTGAGAGGGGAAGGTCTATAAACTTTTCCTCTGAGAGTAGGGATTTTAAATATAGAACAGTTGCAGTGGGTGGGGTGTTGTCTGAAAGCAGAGGCCTGGCTGCACTGATCTCTAATGGCTGGGTTCTTGCATCTACTGCCTTGTTTCCAAGGCCTCTGGGATTGTTCTTCTCCCCAAAGCCCCTGCCCTTGAGGCCTAGGCAGGCCAGGCCAGGAGAAACAGAACTGAATTCCACTTAGCTGGCTCTAGGCCGTAGATACTGCAGGGAAGTGTGTGCATAGTGTGTGTGTGTGTGTGTGTGTGTGTGTGTGTGTGTGGTGTGGTGTGGTGGGGGGAGTTGTTGGTGAGTGGGCAAAGCCAGGTGAACAGTCCCTTGTGGCCTGTTCCTTTTTTCCGGCTAGGGAGACACTGTGCTCTGGCTGATAGGCTTGAAAGTCAGGGACATGAGCACAGAAAGGACACTGCCATCTCCTTGGGGCCCCCGGCCATCAGCTCACACTGCCCCTCCTCAGCACCCGAAGAAACTGCCGTCAGCAGAATTCCTCACGTCCTGCTGCTGGGGCCATGTTTATCCAGTGCAGCAAACCTACCCAAAAGCTTCTTGTGGCAGCCTCAGAAACACAGATTCAGAGGAGACCAGAGGGCCTGAGGGAGGGAGGCCAGAGGGAGAAGCTGAGAAAGAGACAGAGAGTGAAGCTCAGAGATGGAGGGTGAGAGACAGAAGCTAAGAGGGTGCCCCTCTGGGGCAGCAAGATGTTGATGCAGCAAGATGGAGAAACAAGCAGGACTCGGGATATGATGGGAAACCAGGCTGCGAGGAAGAACAGGGGTCATGTTAGAGAGAGATGATGACAAAACCAAGACAGCAACAGACAGTGGAGCCAGGCAAACAGCAAAAAGAAAAAGCAGAAGGGAGAGGGAAATAAAGGGGATGGAAGCAGGAGGAGTAGTGGGGAGACACATACAGGGCTGGGGTGCCCAGAGAGCTGGACAGGGAGGGAAGCAAAAGGCAGCATGGGAGGCGGTGGGGTGGGCTGGATGGGGGCGGCCACAGTGCCCCCTCCGTGCACAGACACATGGCCAGCCCAGCCCCAAGTGGGGCTGTTTGCAGAAGGAAGCCAGCTCTGTGGTCAGGGCGCCCCAGGCCTGGCGGCGGCCGCCCCCTGCACTTAATGAGATTCTTGTTCGGAGCTGCGGGAGATGGGGCCAGGCTGTGGAGTCCCCGCAGTGTCTCTGCTCTCACCCAAAGGGGGCCTGCGCTGGGGCTGGGGCTCAGGCAGCAGTAGAAGCTGTGCAGGAAAGCAACCAGACAAAGCCCAGCCGCTGAGGTTACCAGGCCACAGGAATGGAGGGGGTGGCAATGGCAGAGAAGCCATGTAGCCTCTGCAGAGCCCTGGGGGAAAAGGGAAGGGCAAAGGGCCACACTGGCCAGCAGGCAGGACTCCTGGGTTCTAATCTTGGCCCGGTCCCCCAATCTGGCCGGGTGACTGTGGGCAAGAGCCCTCCTTTCTCTATGGATCTCAGTTTCTCCACTTGCTCCCATGAAGGGCCAACTCAGGCAGATGAGAACCATGGAAAAGCAGAGTATATGCCCTGCCTAAGAGGGCAACTGCCACTCAGCTCCAGCTGTGGCCTTTGGGGAATGTGGGCGCAGTGTTACTAGATTTTCAGATTTTTTAGAAGTGATAAATCTGGATTTTTATGTAAAAATCTTGTGAATTTTCAATGATGGCAGCTAATTTCTTCTCAATGTAGGTACTTTGTGAGCCAAAGAAAACACTCTGAGGGTCTTAAGTGGCCCATAAGGTACCTGTTTATGGCAGTCTCGAAGGCCCACACCAGCTCTGACAATTGCCACATCTGTGGCTCCACCACCATCCTGAGCGAAGTCCAGACCTCACCCAAATCTCATGTCCTTGGAGAATAGCCAGACACCAGGAGGAGGCTGCCTTGCCCTGGCA